>ML804274.1:201967-245948 GCA_009831015.1 Picea engelmannii | reverse complement strand
CAAATAGCTCTAGCTAGGGTGGTTTAAGAGGAGAAGTTGTTTTCCTCCACACCCAAGTTCAAGTCTCACGTGTAAAATGTTTTCCCCTTGTGGGTTGATTGGCGATGGAAAGGTACCAAAAATCTCACCCTCGCTCAAGTGCTTGAGGGTGGGATGAGATGTTTCCAAACATTTTTTCAATTGGATTGAGTTGAGGTGGTTAAGAGGAAAAGTTGATATCCTCCCTACCCAGGTTAAAATCCCTCTTTTAAAATGTTTTATCCTAAATGGGGTTCTCAGGGTACCATCAATGTCACTCTCACTTAAGTGCTTGAGAGTGGGATGAGATGTTTCCAATAATTTTGTCAATTGGGTCTAGCTTGGGTGGTTAAGAGGAAAAGTTGATATCTTCCCCACTCAAGTTCAAATCCATTTTATAACATGTTTTCCCTTCATGAACTCATTAAAATTGGTAAAGTATAATTAATCTCACTCTCACTTAAGTAATTGAGAATGGAACAAAATATTTCAAATATGTAATAAAAAACTTATTTCAAAAATAAAATAAAAACCTACAAAAATACAAACTTCAACTAATATGATGTTCAATCAACCAAAAACCTTATTTGAAAAACAAAAGAAACACCCAAAAATCCAAAAATTAACTAATATGATGTTCAATCAACCAAAAACCTTATTTGAAAAACAAAAGAAACCCACAAAAATCCAAACTTCAACTAATATGATGTTCAAAAAACCAATAAAAATCCAAACTTCATAACTTAAATTAATATGATGTTAAAAAACCCACAAAAATCCAAACTTCAACTAGTATGATGTTCAACTAATCCAAATAGGATCGAGGAAGGCCTAAAAATCAAAGTTCTTGGAATCGAATGAAACCAATGCCATTGCGTCTGTCTCGTCGTGCTAATTCTAGCCATATATTTTTTTCACAAATGGACATTGTATGTGAAAGATATCGCGTTCTGACCGATTTCAAAAACAAGCAAAAAGTCAATTGGTCAAAGTCAACATGACGTACTATTGACGTCAACAATACGATAGGTGATGTCATCACAATGTCATGATGAAATCATAATGCTGACATGGAATCACCAAGAGGTGACATGTGTCACTCAAATTTGGCAATTTCGGGCTTAGTTGTCACCTGTACGGATTTAACACGTGGCATTGTACGGATGACACGTGGCAGTTCGTACATGATGTGGCCCAATGGTAGGCTGACACGTGGTAGTATGGATGACAACTGGGTTGTACGGATGTGATGTGGTAGGGTGAATGTGAAGTACGGATGATGACATGGCACGACACGTGGTTGTACAAGAGGTGATGTGGCAGGTGATTGGACAGGTGACTTGGCTATACGAAAGTGATGTGTCAGGTGACTGGATTTTTTACTATGTTGGTGATTGTGTGGTACATTCCAATCACAGGGTGACACGTGTTCCAATCAAAGGGCATCACATGGCACCTTGTATTTTTCCAATGTCGTCTAGTTCAAAAATTTGTTATGGCTTACGGGGGTTTCGAACCGACCACCTCTGTGGGCACAACGAACTAACTCCCTAGGCTAACTGAATGGGCGAACGATGGGTCTTGTTAACTAAATGAAGGAAATAGTATTTGAGTTATTTGGTGGAAAATTATTTGGGGTTGGCCCCTATCGGTGGGGGCTAGCCCTGACCGACCAGGGGCTATGGACTCGTGTTGTGAGTGGGAAATCCCTCTACAGACTAGCACTTAGGGTTTTATTATGCATGTAGAAAAGACCTAAAGATTCCTACTTTCTATCATCGTCCCGGACCTAATCCCCATTATTCTTAAGCAAATACGTAGTCAAGAAGATCAAGTGAGCATACCTTATTTCAGGCATTTGATATCGATCCTTCTTCACGCTTGATCGCTCTTTGACTGCAACTCTCCTCCCAAGACTGACCTGCATTCACACAAAACAAATAAATAACTCCACATGCATTTGATATATAGATTAATGGGTTAGAGATTCAATCAATAAGTATGCAATAAACCATGAAAACCTCATATGGTGGGATGGGAAAAGTACTTATTTATTATTAACTTCAACAAATCAACTTACAATGATGAAGCCAACCACTACTCCATGAACCTGGTCCTGGGCTCCTCTTCAACTGTCCTCCAACTTCTTTGCTCTATATTTCTCTTTGCACAAGGATGGCTAAAGGTTGGGACAAAGGGAATGCGCAATCAGATATAGTTTCTTTACTATGATTCTCCTCTTTCAAATGGGACCCCTAACCCTTCTTTTATAGGCTAGAAGAAGCTAGGTATTTGGTCGAACCCTCAGCCATGCATGGTCGAAAGGTTAAGTTAACTCACCCAAAGTTGTGTGTTCCATCAGCAACTTTCATTTTTTCATGCTTTTGTAGGTACACGCGTGTTGTTTAGGGTTAGCTAGCATGTACACGCGTGAAATAATGGAGCAAGGCGTGTGGGCCTTTATAAAATGTGTTTTTAAGAAGATTTTTTCAACAGTGTTTTGGCAAAGAAATAATCTGAGATGGCCTGATGCCAGGTAAGCATGTCTGGTGCAAATTAGGGTTATAACAGATGCCCCCTAATGTGTGAGGTCAGGAGAGCATCTGATGGCCGAAATACATTAACAATCTTCACTAATGTGCAGAACAAGTGAGCCAGGGACCAGAAATTAGGAGGTGTTGTCTGCAAAAATAGCAATTGTCTCACCGAGGCGGGCATACCCATGCTCGGGATAAAATAAAATCATGGCTACCAATCAAATACACTGTAGATCCATGTCATATAACTATATAAAGTGTATCCGTGAACAATACACAACGGAGCTACATCTCGAAATCAAAAAGATATACATGTAGAGTATCCATCTTCTTAGAAGTTGCTAAGGCCCGATGGTTGGAGACGAGGTCTTCAGAGCTCGAGCAACAACTTCAAAATATTCAAAACTCAGGTAGGAGTGTAAAATGAGTGTACGACTTCTCTACCCAGAGGTCTTCAACGGCTCGTCGGTCATGGACTAGAGAATCTTGATGATCATACTGAAAGCTTCATTGATTTCGAGCAAAGACTTGATTGGACGTTCAGGATGGTCGGGTATGAGGGCAAGAAACAAACTACAGAGGGGTCGACTCAGGCTTGGTAAAAACTTCCCTTGGACAATAGCACGACAAATGATGATACTCAGCCAGCATGGCATTAACATAAGTTTACGAGGCAGGAGGCAACGCAAACTCTCCATATGTTTGGAAGAATAACCAAATGGAGGAGGACATAGCTCTACGTAGCGAGAACAACTTCCTAAGGTCGTATTAAATCCCAGAATTTGACAAACAAACGGACATATGTGCTTTATCCAAGGGTGACTCATTATGTTGCCAATAAAGAAAATACTTTTCCCTTCCTCTTTTTGGGGTATATTTGATTTTTTTTGTCTTTTTCAATAATTTTGGAAAAAGAATAAAAGAATGTTACATTACAAAGGAGGAACGAGTGTTGTAAACATACAAGTTCAAGGCACAGGGACAAGACTGATGTTCAGAGTAAGGACACTCAGGAAAAATCCTCCAGGGGCCAAAGGTGTCAAGACGCAGAGGCAAAGTGCTACAGGGCTTGTGTATAAGGCATGCTTTAGATGGTTCAGTTGAGAGCAACACGGATCCGGAATTAGGCCAAAGACATGGGTATGCAAATGTGATTAATAAAACACACAATGGTAACGTCCTTCGATGTGATTTTAACGAGCCCAGAGAAGGTAAGCTCAGCGGTTTTTCATATTTAGAGAGTCTGAAAAAACGTAAAAGGAGACTCCACTGGGGTACCATTTTCGAAGGTAGTCTAGTCGGTTCAAAAAAGGGGTAAACTAGCACCGACAAGACGTCTATTCAAAACCATTTTAATGAGTGTGATAAAGACAAGATCACTCAGCCATTTTTTCATTTTTAAGGAGTCTGAAAAAAGCTTAACTATGGACTCAATCGGGAATGTTCTTCTGGACCATTTTAATGAGTGTGAAAGAATAAGGTCACTCGGCAATCTTTTCAATTTTAGGAGTCTGAAAAGAGCTTAACTATGGACTTCGTGGGGGTTCCTTTTTCATAAATTTAGTCCCTTAGGCCCAAAAAGGGGTTAAAATGATACCTGAGAGTACTCTTCTAGAGAACTAAAGTTCCTTAGAGTATACTTTTGTTCGTACAGTTGATCGTCCGGACCGAAAAAGGGGTAAACTACTATCGGATAGACGTGACTTTCAAATTTCAGTTTAATGAGCGTGAAAGGCCACAAGATTGCTCGACAATCTTTTCATGTTTAGAGGGTCTGAAAAGGGCTTAAAAGAAGACCCGTTATGTCTTTTGGGAGTCTCGAGGGTGAGGTCAAGAGTGAAAAGGAATCATGCAAATGAGGGTCAAACTCGTAATCAGGAAAAATAACAAGGATTCCTAAGCCTACAGTGATTAGAGACAGCATGGACACCATAATGCAACCAGGATCTACCTAGGGCATCCATGTTTGGGTAAGCTCTACCACCAACTCGCGACGCTTCTAAAGCAACAATGATGGTTCTGTGTCGCAACCTAATTGGATCGATCCTATGGAAAAGGGATAAAGACAATGAGATACAAAAGTCAAGGAGGAAACCTAACCTACATGCTCAAGTTGATCGTCTGAGATTTTTCCACGGACTGTCAAAAGTTACCCAAAACTCCAAAAAAAATGTCTTGATACCTGATCATACCCTTCCAATGCAACTCTTGAATCACTCTAAATGGTTTTTGGTTTAAAGAAAATCATAAGGGGGGCCAAAAAAGTGACAAAAAGAGGCCAAAAAGTCTTTAAATAGAAGTTGGAAGCCATTGCTGATTTGGAAATTGACTCTGGAGAAAAAAAACTCGTTTGATAAAAAGTGGTGATTCCAGGAGCTACAGTGGATGAAACGACCATCTGTATGGACCAAGTAAGTACAAACTCTCTCCTCTTGCAATTTAAATCTTTATTTATTCTTTGGGTTTCAAGTTTTGGGGGGGCATCAACCTTCAAAAGGTTGGCCCTAGGTCCACGCGGGCTGTCTTATGATAGGTTGTGTGTACATTCGGGCAGAGTAAAAACTGCATGTGTGTACACACGGCTGTCACCATTACAGACCGCGTGGACCCCCTTATTGTATGAAAAGATTTTAAAAAAACAAGGGTTAACCTCTCCTGAACTTGGTGTTTTGCAGGATGTATGTTCACTGGAGGGAAAGAGGGCATGAGGAGGTTACTGAGTTGGTCAGGGAAGACCCCAATGATGTGGCTTCCTTAATGCAATGTGGGTTTCTTGAGTTCTTCTTATTTCCTTTTATGCGGGCACAACCTAGGCTACTGAATGCCTTGGTTGATTAATGGCATCCTGATGCAGAGGCCTTTATGTTAGAGGGGCAGTCACTGGTGCCTACAACAGAGGACATATATTTTTTGACTGGCCTCTCCAGGAGAGGGGAACCAGTCAACTTCCAGAAATTTCCTTCAAGGCCTCATAACATATCAGAATTGATAGGACTTTATTGTGAGGCTGGTACAGACCGATCGAGCTCACAGGTGCCCATAAGAAAGATCATTGACTTATCGTTGCAGGTGATTGTGTTTCTTATTGGGTGGATGATCGGTTCTACGGCTCTACATCATGTGTCTCATGCACAGATGAACTATGCATTCCAGTGCTTAAATGCACAAATATTTAACTAGAGCACTACACTCCTAGATTGTATGAAGAGGTAGCTGACAGATTACCGATCGCGGACGCAGAGGAACTTTGGGCTCAGGACCATTCTATGCTCTTTCTTCTTTGAAAGATTTTTGTGATTCAATCCTCGAGTAGTGGTACAAGAACACCAGGCCTCTCTTCCTGTAGTTTGTAGATGGGCAATGTTACTGCCACAATAGGGTGGTGGAAGTACCAATGAGTCCTTTGACGATGATTTCTTTGCTTGGTTGTCATGACAGTTCCCAGTCACACAGGATTACCCTTATGCTGGGATTGATTTCTTGAGAGATCCTGAGATACCAGTACCTCCTGGTGAGGAGCAAGGAGAGATGGGTAAGTTTACATCATTGTTTTGTTGTTGTTTTTTTTTTGTGAAACATATGTAATTTTTATGTTGTTTTTTTTTTTTATGAAACATAGGTAAGTCCACCTATGTACTCCGGTGACTATGATATTATATATGGATTTTTATGTCTTTTTGTGTCTTATGGATCATTTTTGCTTTTAAAAATGTATTTACATGTTTATGTGTATATCATTTGATTAGCCAGCTAGATGCCAATCTAAAATTTGATTAGCTAGCTAGATGCCAATCTCCTAGGAACATGAAAATATGTAATGTAATCAAATCTTTGTTCTAAGAGACGTACCCTAAGGAATCGTCGGTGTAAAGTCGGATCATGAACATAGTAGACTCTATTTAACTGTGACACAACCAGCTGAGCGTCTAGATAGACTCGGAGATGAGAGATACCAAATGACAGGGCATCACGAAGCAACTCAATAACTGCACTATACTCGGCGACATTGTTTGTGGTGTCACCTAAGCATATACCTCTAGAAGATAATAACTGGCCTCGAGGTGTAAAAATTACCCAAGATGTGGAGGCAAGTTTCCGAGTGTGCCGGCTAGCACCATTTGCATACCCAATGAATACCTCGGATTCACTTGACATTTTCCACAGTGACGAAAGACAACATCAAAAATGACACGTCCATAATACTAAAAGAAACTAGAAAGTAATAGTACAAAGACTATACATATGTTACAAAAAGTTACCCATGGTGACCTTCCTATGAATAATACTTCTTGAGGTAGAGCCCATTTCTAGGCTCTGCCAAAGCATTCCCTTCAAAGTCAACGAGATGATAAGCGCCCTTTTTTAGAACCTCTTTTATGATGAAAGTTCTGAACCACATGGGTTTGAATTTTCCTACCCCTAGGGGGTCCTTATCTTGGTCATAGACTAGGACAAGGTTGCCTTTAGAGAAAATATGAGGATGAATGGACTGATCATACCGACACTTGAATTTATGTTTGTGAGCCTCATTGGCCAGGGCTGCATCACGGCGCTGCTCATTGAGCTACTCAAGGTATAATAACCACTCTTCAAGTGGAGTAGTGTCTAGCAATAATTGTACTGTCAACTTTAGCGATGGGATCTGACATTCGATAGGCAAGACTGCTTCTAGCCCGTAAACGAGTTGAAAATGTGAGAAACTGGTTGCAGTCTTAACAGACGTTTGGTAAGCCCATAATGTCGAGTATAACATCAAATGCCAATTTGACTTGGTTGAGTTGATTGTTCGTTGTAGGATGGTCTTAAGAGATTTATTTACAGCTTCCACCTGACCATTTTCTTAGGGGTAGTAGGGTGATGAATGTTCTTGCCGCAACCCAATATTTGATGTTAACTCGGTCATCATCTGGTTCTGAAAGTGACTGCCATGTTCAGTGACAATCTCCCTTGGGACGTTGAACCTTGCTACTATCTGGTTGAATAAAAAGAGAGTTGTAGTCTCTCCATCATCTTTAAACATTGGCATAGCTTCGACCCACTTCGTGAAGTAGTCTACGGCTACAATGATATAATGGTGGCCCCTTGCTGAAGGAGGGTTTCATGCAGTGTAATCAGTCCCCCACTTGGTGAAGGGACCAACTGTGATGATAGGAAACATCATAGCGGGATGTGCCCTCATCTTCCGAGAGAAGATCTGGCATGGGTGGCACTTCTTGACTGATTCGATACAATCTTTGATCAGTGTCGGCCAGAAGTAACCTGCTCGTAAAATATTTTGGGTTGTTTTCAACCCAGACAAATGACCACCACAGGCTCCGGTATGGCAATCATTAAGCACGATAACTACTTCATCGTGAGTGAGACATTGGCGCAAGACGCAGTCTACACCTCTTCGATACAACGTATAATCGAGTATGAGATAATTCTTAGTCTGATGATGTTAACGTCGACGCTCATCACGAGAAGCAAAGGTGGGGCACTTCAAAGTCTAGAGATAGATAAGTATATCTCCGTACCAGAGATCCGAAGATGTGATCAAAAACATATCTCCTCTAATAGGCGACTCTTTGCGCACAACATCACCTGACTCAACCGAAAGTTCCGAAATAAGTTATGCGAAGACCAGTGACTTTTTGGATTTTGCTGAAATGAAATCCAAGTCAAACTCCTAGAGGACGACTATCCATCTACTGATCTTTCTGCCTATTACATGTCATGTCAACATGTACTGGAATGGATTCACGACAGCAATGATGGTGGTCTTGCGAATGAGAACATAATGATGGAACCATTGAACAGCATGGACTGCTGCCAACGCAAGTTTTTCGATATGAAAATAATTGAGTTCCGATCCTACGAGGCCTCGGCTCAAGTAATAAATCACATATTCTAAGAACAAATCATCTTCCTGAACTAAGACCATGTCGATGGTTGACTCTGCTACAACCAGGTATAATAAGAAATCTTTCTTATAGTTAGGTGGTCGAAGCAGAGGAGTAGTCGTGAGGGCATGTTTCAACGCATCGAAAGAGAATTGAGCGGTATCGTCCCAATGATAAGGAATGTCTTTCTTCAGTAAGCGCATAAAGCCCTTTGTGATCTCGACATAGTTGGCGATGAAACGTCTTAAAAAAAATTCCTTGCCCTGTAGACTCTGAAGTTGAAGGATTGTGTGTGGGGGAGGCAACTGAATTATTGCCTCAACTTTGAGAGGATTGACCATGATCCCTGTTGTTGACACTATGAAACCTAACAAACGTCCTGATGTTATGCAAAAGTTGCACTTGTTTGGATTCAAGCGAATCTGGAAGTAGCAACAACGCTCAAAGATAAGTCGAAGGTGTGTGGGATGATCCGTTCTCTTGTGAGATCGAGATGCTAAATCATCTAAATAGGCCTCGACTATATGCTTGAGGTCATGGAAAGAAAAAGACATGGCCCGCTGAAAGGTCGCTCTAGCATTTTTGAGACCAAAGGGCATCTTACGATACGCGAATGTACCCCATGGACAAATGAATGTCGTTTTGTGTTGGTCTTCGGGTTTGATTTGTATTTGATTATATCCCGAAAAATAATCCATGAAAGAGAAGGCCTCGTAACCTGCACAATCATCAATTATCTGGTCGATGAATGGTGTGGGAAATTTATCTTTTGGACAGGCCTTGTTCAAATCATGGAAGTCTGTACATACACGAATCCTGTCTTGTTTTTTATTGACCGGCACAGAATTTGACACCCATTGGGTCAAATGGATAGGATAGATAAAACCGGCTTTTAGCAGTTTCTCAACTTCAACCTTAATGGCTGCTGCTTTCCTGGGATTAACTGGATGAAGCTTCTGTTGAACATGCTTGGCATCTGGATAAGTTGTGATTTCATGTTCGACTATTTTTGGATTGATGCCGGGCATTTCCTCGTAAGACCAGGAAAAAATGTCATGGAATTATTTAAATAGATCTGTGTAGATTTGAATCTCTTTGGGGGAGCATTCAGCTCCGATGAAAACATTATCCACGACGCCAGGGATTCTGGAGATATTGATCGGTATGGTTTCAGCGATGGTTTCCATATTACCCTCGACATAGACCTCGTGTGTAGCTAAGGGATTAATAGGACAAGACCTATCTCCAGTCATAGTCAAGGTGAATTCTTCGAGTTCGATTCTTCTTAACTCTGGGAGGAAGTATTTTCTGTGATGAAGATCATCCCAGGGTTTGTCCGGACTAGTAATTGCTTCAATTACTACTTCGTCAGAGGGCAATACTAAGTCTAACGAATCGGTGTCAGAGAGAGAACCTTGATCCCAAATAGGCTCTAGAAGTGGATCTAACTCTTGTGCAGGAGTTGGATCTGTGTTGGTTGAAGCTTGCTAGACTAAAGAGTACGCTACTTCAGCTGCAGACAAGGGCATGGACATGCTCGGGTGCCCTATCCCATCCATCATGGCCGATGGGGAAGGAAGTATCCACGGATCATTGAAGTAAGTCGTGCGAAACGACGAAACTTGGAAAATCTCAAACTTATGGTGGTCGGATATGAACTTGACATCACCTTGAGGGGGTGGGTAATCGAAGGTACCCATCAAATATAGGCACAAAACAACCCCTACGTTGACTATGCCTGGTTCAGGATTACCAATCATCGGGACCACGCACACCCCCAATGAAGGGTCAGGTCTGGAGAAAGACAATTGATCAATGGTCACAATCCGGTCCTCGTGTGGAAACAACAAGACCCGGAAAACTGTAGCAACCACTGCTTGCATGGCATAAGTCCAACTTCTTCCTAACAAGAGATTGTAGTTGAGGGACGCATCGACTACTTCTACCTCGATGCACACGGTCTTCCCTCCTAAATGCACGGGAAAAGAGGGAATGATACCATGTGGTCAGAACAAGCGACCGTCGAAAGCAATGAGAAGAGTAGGTGACGGAGAAAAAATGAGTTGGCCAATGGCCTTCCAACATGCCAATGACATAACGCATGTCGCGGTGCCCTCATCAACCACCGTGCATAAAATATTTCGAGTAAAAA
The DNA here is from genome assembly GCA_009831015.1 of Picea engelmannii. Lineage (NCBI taxonomy): Eukaryota > Viridiplantae > Streptophyta > Pinopsida > Pinales > Pinaceae > Picea > Picea engelmannii. The sequence continues at coordinate 235,359 of ML804274.1, read as the reverse complement.
TTTTCGTGGGGTGAGCCACTACTATCTGAAACTCTACGTGGTAAGGCAGACGAGGTTTTAAGTCGGTTGTATCTAGCATGATGGTACCCAGATTACAATTCTCGGTAGATCCTAAAGCGGTTAACAAATATTTCCTCTAGGAAGGGCAGCTTTGGAGGACCTCCAAAGCGGACATCGCATAAGGGGTTTGAGACAAATCCTCCACCACAGAATAGTTCTGGGCAGCCCTGGCATTTGGGTTGTGAGAAGATTTTTTGAACTTGTCTTTTGCGATGCATGTCATTGTTTTGCCCAAAGTCTTCTCAATCTGTAGAGGAAGAGATGGGACTTTGGCTTCTTTGCCCTTCTCAAAAGTTCTTGGTTTACTGTAGTCATGTGCTCTAGTTGATATAAAAGCATCACCCTTCATCTTATACACATTCGCGGATGCGGGATTGTTCGAAGACGGAGAGGGTCCTTGAATGCCCCCTTTCGTGCTTGTAGAGGCTTGGGTTAGGTTTTTCCCATGCTGAAATGGATTGGTTAACACAGCAGGTTGTTGCTGTGTCACAAACTTTTGGGCCTCTGCAAGCCGAGGACATTGGTGGGTCAGGTGGTCTTCCACGCACAGTTTGCACGGATACCTCGCCTTCTGTTTCTCAGTGTTTCCCCCGCCATCATTATTAGTGGGTTTCTTATCCCCCTTACCCTTCTTTCGTTGTTTTTTCTTTCCTTCAAGTTGTTGGTTGGCCTTTGGATTTATCGATTGCACTGTGTGTACATCCGACAGTTTAGTAGGGGGAGCAGCCAAAACAATAGTTTGGTTGGCCGTTGTGTGTTGTATAGACAATTGTTGCAATTGCTTTGTCAGTTGCCCAGCAGGTTTTGTTTGCATTGAACCAACAATACCATCGGCGTGTGGTCCAGCTCTCTGTCTGGTTTTATCAATTATTGAGCATGGCACATCTGGAAAGATCTCGTATAATAAACCAGACTGAGAATAGATTAGCTGAAGCTATTGAGCTCTCATGATGGTGTCTTCTTCGGAAAATACTCTCGACGTCGCGACATCTTTGGATAGTTGTGGGAACAAAGACTTAAGGAACCACTTGAGCAGAAATGCTGGTGGGACTGGCACCTTAATTAAACTCTTCCGACGTCTCCATTCTCGGATATGATTAGAGATATGGTCCGCTTTTGTCTGTGCGAAATTGGCCAGCAATTATGTGCCAGCGTCATATCTCAAAGGTAATTGGAAATGGTTTAGGAAAGTCATTGCCAATTCGTCGAAGGAAGAGTATCTTGAGCGGTCGAGCTTAATGTACCATTTCGCGGCACTCTCAATGAGAGTATGTTGAAACAATCGCAAGTGTACGAAGTCGTCTTTCAACGAGTTAGATGAGCACCAAAGATGGAAGGTAGTCACATGATCTCCTAGATCTTCATTAGGCTTGGCTTCGAACTTTGGTATGTCCGAAGGCAACTTTGTCGGCATAGAGGGCCAACGCAGATCGTGACAGATAGGTTCATTCAACAACCTTGTCAAGTCTGGAAAATGCAAGGTTTCCAGGAAAGGTAGTTTGAGTTGTCAGTGATGACCTGGGAAAAAGGGACCTGGAGTTTGACTGGCACTAGGTTGCCAGGAAAAGTTCGACTGCTAGCCTGGGTTCTGGTAAAAACCATGGCCATGACCAATGTATGGATTCTGCATGTGAGGAGACATCATTGGCTTATTCCCAAAATAGTACATAGATGGTTGGGCGTGCATTACATTCAGAGGACTTTGGGAAGGGTTGCCCCATGTCGATCCTATGGGGATAGGAATAGTACATTGTCCAGGGTTCCATTGATTGTGAAAAGAATTGCCCCATATCGACATTCCTGACGAGGGAACGGATCCCTGCCAAGAATTCCAAGGCCCTGATGTGGAATAAGTTCTTGGGTTTTCCCCCTGTGCAGGAATAGTACCCTACATAGGAATAGGTTGTCCAAAATTGGGATTGCCCCCAGTCGGGAAAGTAATTGATGAGAAGGCATTGTTACCAAATGCACCGAACAAAGAAAATGATGTCGAACCTACCGGCATATTATGAGAAGGTGGTCCTTGACTCCCTGCTCCAAATAAACTATGGTGTGCAGGTGGCCCGGCGGATTGTTGATGCGTGCCACCGAGCGAAGTGGACGAAGGAAGTATATGACCTCCCTCATAAGGGAAAGCATTAAAAGGAGTTGAAGTTCCCCCCATGTGGCCTTGCAGAGGAGCGTTAGAGCTCCTTGGCCCCAGACCTAAAGTCTGTGAAGTGGAGTAGGAAAGTACAGGACTTGTACCTGAGCTAGGAATATGGGGAGGGCCTGTCGCACTTGGTGTGAAAGGGGTTGTGGTTGTCGCCATAGACGGGATCAGACCACTGTACGAGGTAGAGGCGGTCGAGACCATGGTGACTCGGACCGGTGACGATGGGTTAGGAGGTGGAAACTCTCCTGTGGTGACAACCGTAGTGGGAATTGAAGAATTCCCAAAAGGAGTGACAGTATTTGTTTCCATTGTTGCGTGGGACACTGTCTGGCACTCGTAAGGGTGAATCGGTACGATGATGGGTGCTGAAAGATCAGTGGTTTGAGTTTCAGGTGGACCAAAATCTTTCACTCCAAAGTCTAAAACGGTCATTTCCTCTTAATGTTGGTCAGACACAATTTCTTGTGACTCGGTTGCTTCAAAAGACCCTTGTTGGTCTAGCTTTCGCCTTAGTGGTGGCGGAGGTGGATCCAATGTAACTGTTGATAGGCCCAGAAGCCTTTGTGACCAGCGGAGCTCGTGATCCTCCACTATATGAGAAGATCAAAGACACTCTAGGGCTCTCTATTCGTTCAAAAAAAACACACACTAAAAAAGTCCCTACAAGATAAAACAAGCAAACACTAAACTAATTGGAAGAACAATTACAACAACCAACACTAGAGAAACTTACCGGTGCAAGTGAAACTCGAACACAGAATCACCCTCCAAGTATACTCTGCAAAGCATGGCCCGACGTTTTTCCTAGGTACCGCGGTATACCCCCGCAGTCACCTGTGTATGTCTCTAAAAAGATAGGCAACTAGGTTGCCAGCGCGTGAACAGTCACCAGGCGGGTACAGTCGAAAGTCGGGTAGACCACAATGAGCAAGGTATCGCGCCTGAAACCCATCAAGGGTATCAAAATCAAGTGGTCTAGAAGACAACTGAGGACCTCGAACGGATTTGAGACCCACGAAGCTCCGTGGAAAATGCAATCGACTGAATCCCAAGACAAGCCCTCTATATGTGTTCTCCACTACGATTGGTCCAGCTTTGAAGGGGTTATCTCTGCTACCTTTCCACACGCGACCTCGTGTTTATCCCCTGTGTTAGAGGGGGGTCCCAGATAAATTTCACAATACTGGACTTTGACACTCCCTAACTCAGACTCCAATGTTTGATTTTAATGGCCTTGAAGAGTTTCCTCTCCAACCTAATTCAAGGCCCTAACCCTAAACTAGTTGGTTGACCATACAAACATAAAAAGTCTAATGAATTTTAGATTTAGCGTTAATTTTTACGGCTTGTCTTAAGTCAAATGTTATGAAAGTGAAACTAGTGATGTTTGAAAGACAAAAGCAAAATAAACAGAAAGATGGAAACAAAAAACCTTTACTTAACTCAACTCTTAAACAACTTTTCAAACTTAAAAAAATTTCTAAGATTTTTTAACAGCAAACTCAAAGCAGGATTTCACTTGACTATGAGCTACTTATGATCTAAGTAAACCATCAAGAACTTATGAAGGCAAAGACTTTTCCCTGGTTACTAATGCAAAACAACACCTTTTAACCAAACAAAGAAATAAAAGATTTTTTTTTTTATTTGAATGCTCACAAAGCAAAAAGGAAAAATATCAACAAGTCAAAACCAAGAAAACTTCTGGCCTAAGTGAAAATCACAAAGAGTCACTTTAAAAATCACACACAAGCAAATTAAAATTGGACTCTCACACTTGTCTAAAAACCCTATAAAATAAAATTTTGAGGAAAACTTTTAAATGAAAAAAGAAAGTTATTGTTGTGATCAAACCTAAGTTACTAACCGCTATGACAAAGACCCAAAAACTTGAGAGGTATAACTCTTGTCAAAGGAAAGGATGATTGCCTTACCTTCAACAAAAATTCTCTCCACAAGCACACTGCTGACAGTTCAATAGCAAGCGTGTGCACACGATTTGTGTAAAGTCAGAGCGTGTGTACATGCGTGCTGGCCTTAAACAGGTCGCGTGTATATCTGAAACTCTGAGACAAATGAAAAGCCAAGCCAGCCAGCCCAGGCATAGACTACTGGTACTGAGAACCAGAATCTCTTGAAGACTCAGACACTTACTTTAACAAAAAAAAGAAAACAATTCAAGGAAAACTTCATAGAACAAACCAATTCGAGTTGAAACCTAAACTATAGACTGCAAACAAAAAAGGCTAGAAAGAGTTCCAGAAAACCCCTGAGAAGGACTAATTCTGACAGGGAAGAGGATGATTGCCTCTCTAAAAGAATTTTTCTGGAATCATACACATGACTGACACTTCCTCGGCTAGCATGTACACGCGGGCTGTGAGAATGTAGGGCATGGGTACACATGTGTAGACCTTACATAGGCCGCGTGTACCTTTGTGGGTCTCGGAAAAAAAAATAGAGTCAAGCAAAGAAACAAAGATAATTAGTATGGAAGACTAGAATCTCTATTAGCTCAGACTTTTGCAGAAACTTTAAAAACCGGAAATGAAACCAGTTCTTAAAAATACCCAAAAAATATTCCCAGAAACCCTAGAGACGTCCCCAGTATGGTCGCCAATTCTGTTGTGAGTGGGAAATCCCTCTACGGACTAGCACTTAGGGTTTTATTATGCATGCAGAAAAGACTTAAAGATTCCTACTTTCTACCGTCGTCCTGGACCTAATCCCCATTATTCTTAAGCAAATACGTAATTAAGGAGATCAAGTGAGCATACCTTATTTCGGGCATTTGATATTGATCCTTCTTCACGCTTGATCACTCTTTGACTGCATCTCTCCTCCCAAGGCTAACCTGCATTCACACAAAACAAACAAAGAACTCCACATGCATTTGATATATAGATTAATGGGTTAGAGATTCAATCAACATGTATGCAATAAACCATGAAAACCTTATATGGTGGGACGGGAAAAGTACTTCTTTATTATTAACTTCAACAAATCAACTTACAATGATGAAGTCGGCCACTACTCCACGAACCTGGTCCTGGGCTCCTCTTCAATTGTCCTCCAAATTCTTTGCTCTATATTTCTCTTTGCACAAGGATGGCTAAAGGTTGGGACAAAKGGAATGCACAATCGGGTATAGTTTCTTTACTATGATTCTCCTCTTYCAAATGGGACCCCTAACCCATCTTTTATAGGCTAGAAGAAGCTAGGTGTTTGGTTGAACCCTCRGCCATGCATGGTCAAAAGGTTTAGTTAACTCACCCAAAGYTGTGTGTTCCTTCAGCAACTTTCCTTTTTTCGTGCTTTTGTAGGTACACGTGGGTTGTTTTGGGTCAGCTAGTGTGTACACGCGTGCAGTAATGGAGTAGGGCATGTGGGCCTTTATAAAAGGTGTTTTTAAGAAGATTTGTTCAACAKTGTTTTGGCAAAGAAGGAATCTGAGATGGCCTGATGCCAGGTAAGCATGTCTGGTGCAAATTAGGGTTATAACAACTCGGGAGTTGCATCCACATGTGGGTGCATGGAGTGTAGAGTGTGGCCACATGGGTCGTAGCCACAAGACCATGAGCCAAGACCGGGGGGGCAATGCGCCAATTACCAGTGCTCGGCCACATGGCAGAGCGCATGCAACCAGGAGCCCAAAGAAAACAAGCTACATGCCCAAATTTTTTCCAATGTGGGTTTTTTCTATAGTTTTTGGATTTTTATTTATTTCAGCCTGTTTTTAATGGATTTTACCCATTATTGGGAGATCTGAAGCACAATTTGAGGCCAGATCTTGAGAGGAAGTTGGGAGGTTGATGCCCACTTCAAATATATATAAACCATGGGTTCTTATCCACATGAAAGATGTTTAGAACAAAATAAATGTTGAGAAATTTGAAAGCCAAAGCCATTTTTATGCAGGGAAACCATTGAGGAGGGGGACTTTGCAGGCCAATTCCAAGAGCTCCGCTCAACTGTTTTCAGTGTCATTAGTTATGTTGGATTCTCGAGGTCGAGAAGAACACAACCCGACCAGTTTGTAATCCATTTGACACTTTTTTGATGTACTTTTGAAGCATTGAAAAGAATAAAGAAAGCCTCACCCACTGAGTCAAAGGCCCGAAGACGTAGGCAATCTTGTCGAACTCCGTTAACAACTTTGTTGTTATGGTTTGATGATCTTTGTGCTTACATTTTGATCTACATTTCCTATTATGGCTGCTATGATATCTCATTATTTTATGCTTATTTCATCAATTCCTAATTGGTTAATGAACTCATGCTTTAAAACTTAACCAAGTCTTTTAAAGATCATTTTGGATCAAGTGGTATCAGAGCAGGTTGACGGTTGGTTTTTGAGCTTGCATGATTATCAGGGAAAATCTGAATTGTGGTGAAGGAAAGCTTGTATAAGGGGACCCTGAGATTGGATCGAGAAACAGGACTTCTCAAAGTGAGGAGATGGCATCGAAAGAAGGAATGTCTGGGAATGAGATAGAGTTTCAAAAGACTTTATTAGTCATGTCTGAGATGGTAAAGGTCTTATATGAGGATTACTTGGAACGGAAGAGGCCTTTCCAAGGGGAATCATCAAAACAAGACAAAAGTGAAGAAGGAGAGGATCCTCCTAAACCTCCTCCTTCACCTCCTTCTTCTCCATCAGCTTCTTCTTCTTCAAGTACAAGTTCCAAATCCACCGCAAGAAAGCATTCCCATAAACATAAACATGATATGCCTTTAATTAAGCTCGATGCGAAATTTGAATTGCCCATGTATGATGGTGAAGTCAATGTTGAGAGGCTTGATAACTAGGTCAAATAGATGGAATTTTACTGCAGTGTGCAACAAATCAAGGATGAGGCAACTCAAATCAAGTTGGCATTGCTTCGTCTTGCAGGCACAAAACTCATCTGGTGGCAGAGTAAGTTGCAAAATGGCACGCAACAAGTTAGTAATGTATTTCCATCATGGCAAGATTTTGGTTTTGCACTTAGAAAACAATTTTATCCTTTGGGTTATAAAGAGAAGGCTTTAATTGAATGGAAAGGTATTAAACTAAGAAAGGGACAAAGAGTGCAAGAATACACAGATGAATTTAGTAACATGGCATTAATGTTGAATATTCAATTACATACCCAAGAAACTCTTATGAAGTATATAGGAGGTTTACCTGCACATATTCGTAACATTGTATTTATGTTTGGACCTACTAATCTTGATGAGGTTTTTGTTCAAGAAACATACATTGAAGCAGGGAAAACAAGAGTTGGTGTATCAGGGGAATTGTCTTCGAGGAAAGAGGAAAAAATAAAGGGGAATGGAAAGAAATCAAATCCAACGACAAGAAGGGAAGAGAATATCTCTTGCAAGCATTGCAAGAAAGAAGGGCATGATGATGACCATTGTTGGCAATTACACCCAGAGAAGAGATCGAAATGGTTCAAAGAAAGGAAGGGTAGGAAAAAAATTGCAACAACAACATGGCCAACAGACTTGGGATATGATTCATGTGATGAGACTAAGATCACATCAGTTGGTTTGATAGGTAAAATTGGTGATGGATATGATTCTAGATGAAAGTTGTTTCACATAAGGGTGATAATGAAACATACCAAGATCGATACATTGATAGATAGTGGATCTCAATCTAACTTGATTTCATAGGAAGTGGTTAAACAATTTGGATTAAACACTAAAATGCATCAGAAACCTTACTCACTTAAATGGATAAGAAACAATCATAAATTGCACATAACAAAGCAATGCACTTTAAAGTTTGCAATTTCATCAAAGTTTGTGAATGAGGTAAAGTGTGATGTGGTGCCACTCAATGAATGTGGAATGGTCTTAGGCAGTCCTTATTTGTACGATAGCAAAGCAATATTCTACAGGGAACATAATCAATATCACTTAATCAAAGAAGGTAATGAATATGTTGTACATGCTCATCACTTAAAAGCAAATCAATCTCTTCAAACAATGGAACAATTAAGGAAGGCAACTTATGCAAGAAACACACCTATAATTGTGCCAAATCAAGAAATTGATCTTAAGAATGAACATGAGATGGTTGTAGAATGGAAGTTCAATCATACTTTGTGTCAAGATAAGCTAATTTTGTGCAAGTACTACAAACATATTATCTCATTTGCAATCATATTTCTAATGTTATTACTGCTAATGTTTTCAACATGGATGGTAGTGGCTTCAATAAGATGTGAAAGAGTACAAGTGGCTAACATTATGTTGTCAATTGTCATGGTTTCTTTGCAATTGATCTTGATGAGACAGGCGCACAGGACAGAGTTTAAAGACAGAGCAAGTGGGGTGGCCTATCCCACACTTGATGACTGGTTAATACCCTTTTGGAGGACCAAAAGGTCTTAGTGGGGAAGCACGATCCAAAATGGATCCAGGAAGGCCTAAAAATCAAAGTTCTCGGAATCAGATGAAACTAGTGCCATTGCGTATGTCTCATCGTGCTGATTTTGGCCAAATATATTTTTTCGCAAATGGATGTCATATGCAAAAGCTATTGCATTCTGATCGATTTCCCAAATAGGCAAAAAAGTCAACTGGTCAAAGTCAACAGGTCATATTGTTGACGTCAGCATGACATCATGATGATGTCATCATGTTGACAAGGAATCACCAGGAGGTGACACGTATCACTCAAATTTGGCATTTTCGAGCTTAGTTGGCACCTGTACGGATTTGACATGTGGCATTGTATGGATGACATGTGGCAGTCTGTACATGACGTGGCCCAATGGTAGGATGAAATGTGGCAGTACGGACGATAGTTGGGTTGTACAGATGTGACATGGCAGGTTGATTATGCATTATGTATGATGACGTGGCACAACACATGGTTGTACAGAAGGTGACTTGGTTGTACGAAAGTGACGTGTCAGGTGACGTGGTAGGTGACTGGATTGTTGATTGTGTTGGTGAATGTGTGGTATGGTCTAATCATAGGGTGGCACGTGGCCCAATCAGAGGGAACCATGTGGCACCCTAGATTTTTCCAATGTCGACTAGTTCAAAAATTTGTTATGGCTTCTGGGGATTTCAAACCCTCGACCTCCGTGGGTAAAACAGACTAACTCCCTGAGCTAAACGGATGGGCGAACGTTGGGTCTTGTTAACTAAACAATGGAAACAATATTTGAGTTAATTGGTGGCGGATTGTTTGGGATAGGCCCCGGTCAGCGGGGGCTAGACTCGATCGACTAGGGGCTATGGACTAGAGAGTTGCAACCACATGTGGTCGCGTGGAGTGTAGAGCGTGGCCACATGGGTCATAGCCACAAGACCGGGGGGAAGGCGCGCTAATTACCATCCCTCAGCCACATGGCAGAGCGCATGCGACCAGGAGCCCGGAGAAAAGGGGTTGCACGCCCAAATTTTTTCCAATGTGGGTTTTTTCTATAGTTTTTGGATTTTTATGATTATTTCAGCATGTTTTTAATGGATTTTTGCCCATTATTGGGAGATCTGGAGCCCGATTTGAGGCCAGATCTTGGGAGGAAGTTGGGAGGTTGATGCCCACTTCAAATCTATATAAAACATGGGTTCTTAGTAGCATTAAGGAGGTTTAGAATAGAATAAATCTTGAGGAATTTGAAAGCCAAAGCCATTTTTATGCAGGGAAGCCATTAAGGAGGGGAACTTTGCAAGCCAATTCCGGGAGCTACGCTCAACTGTTTTCAGTGCCGTCAGTTGTGTTGTATTCTTGAGGTCGATATGAACACAACCAGACTAGTTTATAATCCATTTGACACTTTTCTAATGTACTTTGAAGCATTGAAAATAAAAAATAAAGCGTCACCCACTGAGACAAAGGCCCAGATACATAGGCAATATTTCCGAACTCCATTAACAACTTTGATGTTATGGTTTGTTGATATATGTGCTTACATTCTAATCTGCATTTCTTATTATGGTTGCTATGATATCTCATTAGTTTATGCTTCTTTCATCAATTCCTAATTGGTTAAAGAACTCATGCTTTAAAACTTAACCAAGTCTTTTAAAGATCATTTCAGATCATCAACCAACCAAAAATGCAACCATGGTTGCAAAGGCATGTTTTGAAGAAAACTACTTTCCACATAACCTAATGTTGGATATAAGTATATTAAAGTTGATGTCAATAAAGGCATCACAACCAGTGTTGCAAAGGCATGTTTTGAAGAAAACTACTTTCCACATAACCTAATTGTGGATATAATTATATAAGAGTTGATGTCAAATGTTACTTCTTATAATAATGAGAATGATCCGTTGCCTGGTTGTCACAATAAATAAATAATATAATATATAGATATTAAAATAATAAATAAAAGTAAAATTAAAAATCAATGTAATAAAAGGCCATGACTAAAAGTCATGACTCTTCATAAAACCATAAAGGGAATATATATAGGCATGCCCTATCCTTGTAATATTATCATCATTTTTACAATCAATTATTATTATTATTATTATTATTATTATTATTATTATTATTATTATTATTATTATTATTATTATATATATATGAATTCAGAGTGAGTTGTTCATTATGAAACCCTTGTGTCTTTTACATTGGTATCAGAGTTGGTCACTCCCCCATATCAGAATCATTCCCCACACCCCCATGTTTTTCCCCTCACTCGCAGTCTAAAATCGCAGTCTCTCCACACCCACGCACCGACCTCTCTCCACTCCCCTTCCCATGCACCCCTCCTCTCTCCAAACCCTCCTATAACCCCTCCCCTTCCCACACACTCCTTCTCACTCCCCTTCCCATGCACCCCTCCTCTCTCCAAACCCTGCTATAACCCCTCCCCTTCCCACACACTCCTTCTCACTCCCCTTCCCACGCACCCCCATCTCTCCAAACCCTCATGTAACCCTCCCCACCGTATCACAGTCTCTTCCCTTCCCATGCACTCCTTCCCAGTCCTCGTTCCATGCACCCCCCTCTCTTCAAACCCTCCAGTAACCCTTCCCACTCCTTCCCACTCTCCATACCACTCTCACACACCATCCCACAACCCGAGAACCATTCCACAGTCGCGTCTCCCACTGCCCGTGTCCCCCCCACTCTTCCACAGTCTACCTCCACCTCACTCCCACGTCGTCCCCCTCCCATTCACCATTCCCTTCATCATCCACCCACCATACACCTCCACTCTCCACGGCTCGTCTCACATCTCTCCACCGTAAATTACATGCAATTATTTCCAAATAATTAAAAAGGGGATATCCCAAGCAAGATCAAAATTACAGAAAAATACTCACCCCCAAACACCAGAAGGATGTCCGAATTAAAAACTCAAGTGGAAAAAATAGACCATGAGTTTAAAAGCATTACAAAATCATTCGAAAAATCAATACAAAAAACTCACAATGAATTACTAGAAGAAATGAGGCTCAACAATGAAGCACTCAAACAAGAGTTGACCCATAATCTTAAAGAAAAAATTTCAACGGAAGTCAGAATCGAATTACAAAAATGCTTGGACAATCTAAAATAAGATCTTAAAGATGATATTTTTCAAGAACACGAGGTTAACCTACAACGAGGTTTGGGAAAATTTAAACAAGAAATAAATGATGATTTGCAACAAAGTCTGGTTGTGATGACACAACATCCAGAAGAAAATATTAATGAGATTTTAAATGCAATAAAAGGCCAAGGGCACCAACAAGCCACCCAACCACTACCAAGTGACTCAAGCACATCTAACACATCACCCCCACCACCACCACCATTTCCACCTCCCTACAATTCAAATTCCCAGCCTATATGACAACATCAACCCTTAATAATTTATCCTCCCAAATCCAAAATTGAACTATCAAAATACAATGGAGGCGACAACCAATGTGTGGCTTGGTTTAACAAAACTGAAGAATATTTCCATATATATAATATTACAACATATGAAGAAAAGGTCAAATACGCGTCTATGTACCTCGAAGGCACTTCATACAGTTGGTATCTATGGTGGAAAGGAAGAATTCAGTCATATAATTGAAATTCTTTCAAAAATGATTTTTTTAAGAGATTCGAGGGCATCTCGAAAAATGATTTTTTTTCAAAACTGACCAGATTGCAACAAAAAGGCAGCATAGTTGAATTTACGCATCAATGGCAAGTTCTTGCCACCTGAGTATTTGGACTCTCTGATGATCAATTACTCCAATCTTACATAGGTGGTCTCAAACCACATATCCAAGACGAGTTAAGATTACATGAGGTTATTGTTAGTCCCTAAAGTTGCACTTGATTGTGAGAGCGCAAGCTAGGGCATCATCAAGTTATTGAAAAGGTGTTTTAAGGGTTTTTATGGTTTGGTTTTTGAATAAGGTGGTTGAAAACTGGATCAAGGTTTAAAATAAACAAGAAATTCAGAATAAGAACAGAAGATATCCCATTGATTGGTTAAAGGGTAGTCACATAGATGTATTAGATAAATCAAGAAAAGAGAAAGTGAAGTTTTCAATTTGTCAACCTCACAATAAATTATTATCTCAAAATATCATCAAGAAACAAGAACATAAGCTTGAAATCAAAACTTGAAAATAATCACCACGACAAATTCTTTACTATGTCAATTGATAGTCAAGAAAACAAATGCATTGCAATTTGAATAATGAACTCAAGCTTGAATATAGAAGAACATATTAGAAAGTGGAATCTAACCATCCATATGCCTTTGCTATTAAGTGTCAAATAGAACAGGATTGTCTTTACAAGGAATTTCAAAAATAGGTCCCCTGGATCTCCAATTTTTCGACCTCAACAGAGTCTTTCCTCTGTTTACTTAAACTATCCAAACCATATCAGATCTTAATTTCTAGTATGCTATTAATGATAAGATTTGATTTCATCTACTACTAGGGAGGTTAGCTCAAAAAGAGCATTTACATTACAACAATAGATATTTTCTCAACAGCTTAATCTTGAATGATCCTTTCAACAATACATTCAATCCTACAAAATAGGAATAGGTTTGATCTAGTCATGCCTTTCGAGGTATTTTCCTTTCATAATCCAAAATAAGTAAATATTTCTTTGTTCCCTAGTAAACATCAAAATTGAGAATGTGCCAAAATATCCATAAAGCTTTTAGGGTATGATAACAACAATAGCCTTGGCAGTCTTCTATTTGAGCTTTGTGGTAAGTACGATGTTATGCCAATAGAGTTTGAAATTTATTTCTCTAATTTCTTTGAGCAATGCTCTTTTCTCTCTTTTCTTCCTCTTGAAACCCGGAATCCTTTCTTCCTGCCTGGCACTCCATTGTTCTACATGAGCCTTCTCTTTCTTCAGTTGTTTCACCATCTTTTGGAGTTCTCTGATCTTTTCTTTGTCAATTTTGACCTTAACCTTGAACTCGGGGAACTCATCTACAGGTACAGGCTCATTCAGATCTATGGCAACCTTAGGCTCTCTCAGTTTAATATGGTACCTAGAAACCAATCCTAAGTTGTGCTCTTCATCTAAACTAGTTGAATCCATGGCTTCAGGCATGCTTGATATGTGGTCTGAATCTACAAGGTTGCTTTCTTTATTTTCAGGAACCCTACTTATACCTTTAGCAGATGCTTTAGCTCTTGACAATTTGGTAGTAGCTCTTGACAATTTGGTAGTAGCTCTTGTTACAAGTCCTGTAGGTAATGGAACAGCCTGCTTACCTCTTTTTGTTGGTTCTTTATGTAATGGGGGTTTTCCTGCCTTTTGTTTGATATCTGCTTTAGCATCCTCAGAATGATCCTCTATAACTATGACATCTTCTTTTTTTATTGAGGGATCGAACATAGCTTTGGTCCTTAGCCTGTATTTGTTGGTAACTCTAGTAGAATTCCTCTGAGGGTTTTGAGATACAGGCACATATTTCTTCTTCTTCCTTTTGAATACAGCATCTTTCTTACTAGTTTCTAGTGCTTTATGCTTGACTGTAGTTTTAACATCATAATCTTCCTCATAATCTGCTTCCATTTTTACATCTTCCTCGGGAAAATCTTTGATTTATGTATCCAATTTGGGTCTCTTACCTCTGTTGGCTCTTGTCACCCTGATGTTAGAGATTTCCTTTTTAATAGGAGTTTCATCAATTGGAATAATGTGTTTCAATGTAACAACCCTTTTCCATTTTCCCCTTTTTTGTTTGTTGGGTTGTGGATCAAGATTTAGGGATTGGATCAACCAGCTCCAGGGTTTTTGTACCTCCCTCGGAGCAGAAATGACCAGAGTCTTAATTAATACTTGATGAAACATGCTACTCTTTGCAGTGGCAGGGTGTGACTGCACCCTTTTTGACATCTTCGCCAGGATTTTGAGTAGAAAGTAAGGCAGATTTAAAGGATAATCTTCGTTTAGATGCATTAACAACCTAATGTGGTAGATGTAGATCAGTGAAAATCTGCCTTCGTAGGTGATATACATGTGGATAATGATTAAAGAAGTGTGTCATTCCTGTCTAATCCAACTATGAGGGATTCCCTTTCTCCAATCCGGGCTTTGCTTATTTGGTAGAAAAAATTGATTGACAAACTCCATGACTACATGCTCCTTCTTCCACCATCGTTCTCCTCCAACTACCAATATGCAATCTTTGGCGATGGATTGTTCTGTCACCAGCATCAACAAATTTCCAATCTCCACTTTGAAACCATCGAAGTTCTGAGAAAACACCATAGATACATGTTCGTCATAACCTTGGAAGGTGGTAAGGAATTTGAACCAGCCAGTGTCTTTAAACTTATGCTCCATCTGTGGATATGCTTCGAGAAGCTTAGTGCTCTCGGGTTCCAATCTGACAACTTGCCCACTTCTCTTAGGTGGCATATCAATAACATGATGTTGCAACTCAACATTGTTCGAAAGTTGAATTTACAACCTGCAACTGTTGGTATATAACAGTTTCTTCTGAAAAAAATACCCGCACTTATAATTCAACAAATTAGAATGACGAGTGACATGATCATATAATGATGTTTGGAAATTGACTGATTTGAAAAGGGTCTTTGCAGGTACAGAGTGATCCCATCATGTAACGGTTTGAACTGTATAATGATTCAAGATATATTGTGGGACACATGCAGATTATCAGTGCACGATTTATGTAATCATAACAGAATCAGGGTGTATGGCACTTATCATGACATGATTACATTAGCGCTATGGGAATAATGTTATTCCAGTAGCGCTATTAATGACTTGGCATAAATTTGAATTTGCAAGATTCAAATATGCATATGATATGACAATTCTCCTAAAACCATGTCTTAAACCCCAAACTTAAGGAAATTATTCAAAAAGCTAAAATGTGAAACATAGCAAACTCAAAACAAATATTACAATGAAATGAAAGCAAACAATGAAGTACAGGTAGGGAGGATTTTATAATTAGAGTTTCTCACTAAATCAAAAGAAAAAATAGAGACTAACACTAGCTCCTTCTGGGGGTGGAGTTTTGAAGGTAAACTCCAAGAACTGCAGACCAATGCATTTTCCTTTATTTTTTATTCACTGATCTCCCTGCATATGTCAGTCTTTATTCACAACACAACTGTAGAGCACAATTCCATTGGGTATATGGAGTCTTTATTGAAAGGAAAACCTACTGTACAAACTGAAAACCTGATGAGTCTTTAGAGAAAATAGTGTTTCAAGAACCTCCCATTCACCGGGCCTTCAAAATTTTATGTATCATCTAGATTATGCAGGAGAAAAGTGTTATTGTCTATTACCTTGGCTATTATGAAATAACCATACCATAGGTTATCGAACTTACCATGTTTTTATTTATCCTCTCTCCTAACATCCCACCTTAACACAAAATCTCCTCCATTAAAAACATCTTTCTTAGTTCCTTTATCAAATGTGGCCTTAACTTTTCTCTGATGAGCGGTAGCTTTCTAATTCATCTATTCTCTGACCTGTTGAACCTCAATCATCTGAAAAAATCTCTTTTGGAGATCATTAGGTTCTTCTAACTCTTCTTGTAAAAAAATTAAAACAGGTAGGCCTAATTGAATTGGAAGAATATCTTTTGTCCCATATACCATCTGGAAAGGAGAGGTCCCAATAGACTTCTTGTTACTGATAGGATCAACCCATAGGACAAACTTTAACTTGGAATCCCATGATTTTTTATTTTCTGCCAATAGTTTTTTTATAATCCTTATCATGATTTTATTGGAGGACTCTGCTAACCCATTCCCTTGGGGGTAGTAGGGAGTAGATTGGGCCAATTTAATACTATACTTATTGCAAAAATCAATCATGGAATTGGATTTAAAAGCTTGTGCATTATCAGTGACTAATTTTTTAAGACAACCAAACCTAAAAAAGATATATCCTTCAAGAAAATTCATGATTACCTTATCTGTTGCATTCTGAGTTGGAATTTCTTCGATCCATTTTGTAAAGTAATATGTGGCTGTAAGAATCCATCTATGTTTCCCCGAAAAAATCCAATCCCCACTGTTGGAATGGTCCATGAGTGATATTTAGTTTCATAGGCAAAGACATAAGTTTCTTTTTTCCAACAAATTAATGACAGGGTTCACATGCCTTGACCTGAGCAAAAATATTTGAGAATAGAACTGTCCAGTAATAGTCTGCCCTAAGAATTTTGAAGGCAGTATCTTTCCAATGGTGATGGCCTTCGCAAACACCATGATGTAGATCACAAAAAAATTGTTTGGCCTCTTTTTCATCTACACACCTCAACAAAATGCCATGAGGGTCTTTCCAAAATAAGATTCAATCAATAATGAAATACTTTACTAGTCTTAATTTTAATGATATGATCTTCGATTTATCCAATTCTGGAGGAGACTTAAAATTCAGAAGAAAAAATATGATATCTTTGTACCATGGTGAATAAACATACTTTTTGTTTACCTGTGAATTTGTTTCTTCAATCTGGAATGAAGAGCTCTGTGTCTTACCTGAAAGATGGTACAAACCAATTTCTTTGCAATTAGATTCTGTCATTAATTTGGCAAGACCTTGACCTTTTATCAGCTGAGTAGGCTTTATAGTGAGGTTATACTCCAGGATTTTTGTTATCTATTTTCTTCTCTTTCCTTCACAATCAAGTTGAACTAATATTTCTTTGACTGCACTGCTTGGGACATAATTTGTATCTCATATGGAAGAACATATACTCTGAAGGATTTCAGAGCCTTTACCAAAGCATAGGCTTGTTTCTCCACTATATCATACTTCAATTCAGAATCTCTAAGAGTTTTGCTAAAGAAGGAGATGGGTTACTCATATCCTTGCTAATTTCTTTGCAGAAGAACAACAACTATGGTATTTTCTGAGGCAAAAGAGAAAATCATGAATACTTTGGAGTAATTTGGACTGATGAGAATAGGGGCCTAAACAAGAGCCTATTTGATCTTTTCAAAATATTATTTAGCTTATGGTATCCACTTAATCTATGCATCCTTTTTCAACATGTCAGTAATGTACTTGATAATCTCTGCAAAATTTGGCATAAACCTCCTTAAAAATTAATTTTACCAATGAAGGACTAAATAGACTTTTTGTTTCTCGAGATGTCTATTTGTTGGATAGCCTTTACTCTTTCAGGATCTATTTTAATACCTTCAGGTGAAACAATATGTTCTAAAAGATTTCCTCCCTCCATGGAAAAATGTGATTTATTAGGATTGAGTGATATACCGTACCTCCTACATTTCTCAAAAGTCTACTTCAAGTGCTATAAATTTTCTTCGTCAGATGTTGAAAATAAAGTGATGTCAACAAGATAAATAACTACAAACCTGTCTTTCTCACCAATAAAAGCAATTTCCATAGCCCTTTGAAATGTGGCTCCTGCATTCATCAATCCAAAGGGCATATTTTCATACATAAAAGTGCCCCAGGGAGTGGTAAAAGTTGTTTTCTTTTTGTCCTCCTCTACTACCGATATTTGATTGTACCCTGAGTATCCATCAAGCATAGAGATCCTCTTTTCTCTTACAACTCTCTGTAAAATATGATCCATTTTTGGTAATGGATAATTGTCTTTCAAGGAGCACCTATTCAAATTCCTGAAGTCCACACAAAGCCTTATCTCTCCACTCTTCTTTATGACAGGTACAAGGTTGGCCACCCACTCTGAGTATCTCAGTGGCACTATGATTTTGGCTTCCAATAACCTTTTCAACTCCTTTTCTATTACAAGTAACAACAAAGGATTAAATTGCTTGGACTTTTTCTTAAAAGGTTTTGATCCAGGTTTCAAGGGAATTTTGTGCTATATTATCTCTGGATCAAACACCTTCAAATCTTCATAAGACCAGGCAAATATATTTGAATATTGCTTCATTAATTCAACATATGCTTCTCTCTTTTTTTGTGACAGTTTTCTAGATCTTTTAACCAACCTGGTTTTTGAATCAGGGCTGATGTCACAGTCCACTACATCAGTTTCTTTTGTCTGGATAGCAGCCTTCCTAGAAACATCATTGTGATCAAACAACCTCTCTAGTGGGACCAAACCTTTAGACACATGGTTGGTCTTCAGTTTGGTAATTTTGTGCCCAACAATATTGTCTTGAAGAATATTTGCAGGATGTACCTCTGCCTCACCATCTTCTTCATGTTGATCTATTGAAATGTTATAAAACTCTTCAATAGTTTTCAATAATCTTTGAATTTCCTCATCATCTTTAAAGACCTGTCAATGCTTTTATTGTCTGGTATTGAGGGTATGTGTCTAACCTCAACTTCAAATTTCAGATTAGGAAACATTGGACTTTTAAAGTTGCTAGCTACAAGTGCCAAAGAGTCGGCCTGTTGATTTAAACTTATGTGCACAAAAGTAATATTGAATGCCAAAAAGAAATTATCCACATAATCCCACACCTCATTTCTATACTATTTCAACCTTTGTTGTTTGGTTTGATATATGTTCTTGATTTGGTGAATAATAAGTTATGAATCACCAAAAACAGAAAGCTTATCTATACCCATATCTTTAGCATCTTTCAACCCTAACAACAAGGCTTCATACTCACTGATGTTATTAGTTGTGTCAAATTCAAGTTTATATGACATAGGAATAACCTCCTTGGTAGGGGAAATGGAGACAATCCCAGCACCAGAACCTTCTCTAGAACATGCCCCCATCAAAATAAATTTTCCAAACAAAATTATCTTCTCTGTCCCAAATAACAATTGTTGTCTTTATAACTGATACTTCTGCCATCTGATCACTCATATGAAAAATAGAGGAACCAAGATCATATTCTACAACATATATAGGATGATTAGTGGGGTTCTCATGATCACTTACCAAATAAGTCATTCTTAATTCCCTTTATAATCTTTGTTGTTCCCCACCAAAAACAGATATGGTTGCATAACTAAGATCCATTTGGAGAGTGCCTCCTACCTTTTTGGCCCAGGATCTTGAAAGAAACATTCCAAATTTTGGTGGTATGTCAGCCACAATAACATCTAATACCATGCTTTTCATAGGTAATTGGGAAAGAGTAACAACCACATCCTTCATAACTCCCTGGCATTTGAATTTCTTGGAGTCAAAAGAATATAGATCATGGTAAGGTTTAGTAATGTCTAATCCTAATTCTTCCATCACCACCTTAGGCATGACATTATGCGAGGCACCAGAATCCATTAGGCAGTTATGCAATATATTGTCATGAACATTTAGTGATATGTAGAATGGGGGAGAAGTATCAATTTTGTCTTCAATATGAGGTCCAATTGTTATAGCAGGGTTCTCATATTCCAAATTGATAGTATCTGAAGAGGTAACCTGAGCAAGAGATTGTAGAGATTTGAGAACAGTTTTCCTAAACGACTATGTTTTCATGAGTTCTAGCAGCGGCACAGAAATCTTGATTTTGTTAATTTCATGTTCTAGACTGAAAGAAGAAACATTCTTTTCTAGTTCCTTCATCTCTGCAGTATTAACCTTAGCAGGCTGTTTCACTGGTTGATCAATATGAATCCTAGGGTTGTCTTTATTGATTCCTACTTTAACTGGGTTGTTGGCCTTCTTTGTGGAAACAGGTGTATCTACTTTAGGTGCATTTGAATTAGATTTGAGATTATATTTCTTCCTTTTAGGTTCTTTCTGAAAAGTCTCATCAGCATCCCCTTCTTCAAACTGATTAGAAATCAAAGTATCTTCATAATATTGTTGTGTTACATGCATAGGAGATGTTTCAGAATCATTTAGATGTACTGCAGGGTCATATTTTGTATCATCTTCATCCTCTTCCTCATCTACTGCATTATTTTGGAAAGGAGGCAAAATCCGCAGAAGAAAAACTAGAAGGCCAATCAAGATTCAACAAGGTTTACTCAAGAAGGATTGTACCTCGGACCATAGTAAATGACAAATACATACCACCCAATATAATTTAAGATAGAAGAAGAATTTTAGAGTCCCAAAGAATAAAAGAAGGAAAATGTAAACGATGTGGAGAGAAATGGGACCCAAGACATAGGTGCCAAATCGAAGATAACTCAAAAAAAGTGTACACTTGTGAAGTAGAAAAAGACGACGAATTAGACTCAATAGAATAAATAAATGAAGAAATGGAAAATTTTCAAAATGACACGTCATAAATCATAGAAGACAACACACCAAGGATATCACTTGTAGCCATCACAGGCATTACCCAACCACAAACTCTCAAATTAAAAGGACACATCAAAAATGATAATATCACCATACTAATCGACACTGGAAGTACCCACAATTTCATCAATATAAATATTGCAAGGAAACTAAAATTATTTGTATATCCAGTTCCAGATATGAAAGTAATGGTTGCAAATGGAAAAAAAATTGGAAATGTCGAAAAAATCCATAAGGTGAAACTCCAAATCCAAGATTTCAATTTGGAATCATAACTCTACACCGTCACTCTGGGAGGAGTAGATGTGGTTTTAGGATTCCAATGGTTACAAACCTTGGGCACATACTCAATCAATCACCAGGAACATTTCAACCAATTCAAGTGGCAAGGGAAAAGTTATAAATTAGATGGTTTTCAACCTCCACAAACACGGGTTATGTTGTCACAACAAATAGAAAAAATGATCTGAAAAGGAGAAACTGCATACTTCATCCAATGCCACAACATAGAAATACTATAAATGTGTTGAACCTGCACAGAATATATCTAGCTAGAAAATACCACACACATTTGCAGAGAGAAATTGAGAAAGAAGAAGCAAGAGAGAAAAAATGGAATAATTCACATTAACCATAATGAATAATGAATAATTTACACATGATATACTTTGTATAGTTCAACCAATGCTCACTGGAGGTGAAGCCAATGCACCATAGTGGTGTTCTAGAGTGATATGGACACACTAGCAGTTACAGGAGTGAACTGCCACCTAGTCTAGTCTCTCAGACAGTTACGGGAGTGAACTACCACCTAACTGAGTTAACTAGTCTAGTAGTCTTCGGTTAACTGACTGAAACAGAGTGAAGTGAGTAGGAGATCAGGGAATCATGGGTAATGTGCCAGTATGGTGATGATACCAAGGCTAATGCACATTATCTGGTGATGATCCCAATGTTGCATGGTGACAAAACCAATGAAGCATCTAAACTCCACTCAACTAGTCAAACTGAAGTGAAAACTGAAGAGAATATTCTCCCTAGAGGAATATTCTTCCTAAAATATAGGATACTGGATAATGACTAATAATGACTAATAAACAAGGAAAAACCTTAGGAAAAATAAAACCTATGTATATGTGAAGTAACAACAACACCCCCCTAAACATCACTATGGTGAAAATAAAAAATGGGTCCTGACAACGAGGCCTGCATGTTAGGTACCCAAATACAAAAGATACACTAAAATAAAGTGAGGAGAGAGGGANCCCCCCCCCCCCCCTCAAGGTACAATGTATGTAAAAAGAAGAACTACAGTTGCTAGGAAACTGTGTCCTTCACTCCAAGACGACTTCGCAGAGAATGGAACTTTTGCTCAGTGAAGGTCTTGGTTAAGATGTATGTCATCCGTTTTGTTGAAGGACGGAACTGTAGTTCGATGATCCCCTCGTGTACTAAGTCCCGGATGTAGTGCATGCGGATCTTGATGTGCTTCGTCTGTTGCCTCTGAACTGGATCTCTACAGAACTTCAGAGTGCTCTGGTTGTCACACCAGATGACGATCGACCGATTAAACTGAATGCTCAACTCAGTGAGAAAATGTTGTAGCCACATAGCCTGAATGGTTATGTTAACTACTCCTATGTACTCTGCCTCGGCTAAAGATAGAGAAATGGAAGCTTGCTTCTTGCTCGACCAACAGATGGGCTTAGAACAAAGACTGAGTGAGTAACCAGATATCACCAGCCCAGTTAGAATCAATGAACCCGATGAGATCTAATGTAGAGTTTGATGCATAATGAATCCCAAAGGTGATGGTGCAATGTACGTATTGAAGGAGACACTTTGCAACCTTCCAATGTCGCTCATGTGACTCCTGCATGAACCTGGAAACTGCGCCAATTGCATAGGAGAGGTCTGTTCTAGAGTGTGTGAGATACAACAAGCTCCCCACTAGTTGTCTGTACAATTTTTTGTCAAACAGTGGAGTGTCCCCGCCATCCTCAAGTTTGAATCCTGATAAGAAAGGAGTCGGAGCAGACTTGTAGTCTGTCATGTGAAATCTCTCAAGGAGATCTCATGCATACTTGGCCTGAGATAGTTTGATGCCTGATGCATCCTGACAGATCTCGAGTCCAAGGAAGAAGTGTATCGGACCCATGTCCGTCATCAAAAACATGTCATGTAGAATCCTCTTGACTGCAAAAATCATTGAAGTTGAGCAACCAGTGATCACCAAATCATCAACATACAGAACTAAGAGTAGAAGTGAATCAGTTGTCCTGAGAATGTAGACATTTGGGTCTGATTTGCAATGTACAAAGTTATGTGATAGCAGGTAGGATTCCATCTTGGCATACCATGGCCTCGGATCCTGCTTGAGGCCATAAAGAGACTTCTTAAGTTGACAAACCAAAGATGAATCTTGCATAAATCCTTAGGGCTTCTCCATATATATCTCCTCAGAGAAATCACCGTGAAGAAATGCATTCTTCACGTCCATCTGATGGACTTCCCATCCCTTATCCACTGCAATGGAAATTACCAAATGTATGGAATCCATATTCACTACTGGAGCAAAGGTCTCATCATAGTCAATTCCATGCACCTGCTGAAAGCCTTTGGCAACAAGCTTGGCTTTGTATCTGCTAATATGTCCATCCACTATGCCCTTGGTCATGTAGACCCATTTGCATCTGACAAGTTTTTTTTCCGTAAGGAAGGGGAACCAGATCCCAAGTTTGGTTCTTGAGGAGGGATTTGTACTCCTCCTGCATGGAGAATTCCCAAAAGGGATTTCCAGCAGCCTCACCATAAGACTGTGGATCTGAAGACTAAACCAAGAAAAGATGCCTAGAGGGAAATGGTTCAGTGGCAGTGAGTGCAATAGGAGGCTCCTCGAAATAAAATCGAGTCCTCTTAGTATCGGTTGGATCACCAACAATATCCCATGCATCCTGAAGAGTAGTTTGTGCCCACTTGGGCCTCTACTCTGGCTCTTCATCTGCATCTAGATGCTCTAACTCTACATCTGACTATATTGACTATGTATATGGATCATTTGAGTCCTCTGAATCAGAACTCTCATCTAAAGAAGAGTCGGCAAGTGCATGCTCATCATCTAGGACATGTGGAAGAATGAAGGTGTATGCATGCGGCTGTTGAGGTACATGCAAGACACTTTCCTTGAGTTGGACACTTCGCTCAATGATGAGTTGGTCCGAGGAAAGATCAATAAGCCTGTATCCCTTCACACCATTGGGGTATCCAACAAATATACACTATGTTCTTTGTGGATCAAGTGTCTTCCTCTTTTCAGAGGGAATTCGGGCCCATGCACGTGAACCGAAAATACGAAGGTGGGTCACTTTCAATTTGAGGTCGCTCCAAGCCTCATAGGGGGTCTTATCCTTGACAGATCTATGGGGAGATATGTTTTGGATGTAGGTTGCACAATTAAATGCTTCGACCCATAGTCTTTGTGGTAGTGACTTTGCATGTAGCATGCCAGATGCCATCTCTTTTAGAGATTTGGTTTTTCGCTCAACAACTCTGTTTTGTTGCGGAGTATAGGGAACTGTTTGTTGCAACTGAATCCCTGCCTCATAAAAAATATTATGGATCTCATGATTGGCATACTCTCCCCCATTATCATTTCAGAGGACTTTAATTTTTTTTCCTGATTGTGTCTCAACTAGGGCTTTGGAATCTTTGAGGTGTTGAAAGAACTCAGATTTTTGCCTGAAAAAGTAAATCCATGTGAAACGTGAGAAATAATCAACAAAAATGAGAACAAACCTCGCTTTCCTGATTGATGGATGCGAAAAAGGACCCATGAGGTCACTATGGATCAGATCTAAAGGAGCGGAAGCTCTTTGAGTCTTTCCTTTGTTGAATTTCTCTTAAGGGTGTTTTCCAAGAACACATCCCTCACATATTCCTTTGGAGAAATGGATGTATGGTAGACCATCAACCAATATTTTATTTCTAAGTTGTTGTATATATATGAAATTCAAATGTTTGAACCTTTCGTGCCATATCCTACTACTTTCATCAGCATGGTTAAGCAGTAAAGCAGAATCTGGTTCAATAAATTCAGAAAATGTATACAATCTAGATTGATGATTTACCTCACCAGTAGCAACCCTAGAATTGGTTTGCATGTCATAGATGTCCATTTCATTTGGTGTGAATATGAATTTCTTTCCAGTGCTATAATTCTTCATCTGATACACGGAGAGAAGATTGATGGAAAGTTTGGGAACGTGCAGCACATTCTTGAAGCTTCCATTGGTAAGTTCAATCCTTCCTTTGTCAATGACCTCAAATGGAGAGATGTCCCCCATCATAATAGGAGGACCTTTGCATGCATCCAATGAAGAATAGACTGCTTTTGTGGCATCGATGTGATGTGATTCTCTTGAATCTATGATCCAAGCATCGGAAGAGGAGTTGATTGCAATCAAGGCATGTCTAGAATTTCCTTTCTTGGGATTTTGATCTTCTTGCTTCTTCTTCTTGGAACCCTCGGGGATGCAATCTCCAAGGTTGTTTTGCTGAAGTATTTGAGTCATTAGATCTATTTGTTTCTTCATGCGTGCATATTAGGGATGGAATCCTTTATGGAAGTATGTGCATTTCTCCCCTTTTATTCCCTTTCCACCTTTGGATCCGGAGGCATCGGTAAAGGGTTTTGAGTACCCTTCCTTCTTTGGATTTGCATGAGCTTTCCTTTTTTCTTTATCTTTATATTTATGACATTGATGACTGCCATATTGCACAGTAAGTGCATGCATCTTTGGGCCTTTGATTTTTCCCATGTTGATGAGCTTGGTTTTCTCTTGTGTCAGGGATTCAATAAATTCCTCAAGAGAACGCATCTTCCAGGTGGCTCTAGAGGCGATTTTGACTGAATGAAATGTGGATACAAACACAAAGAATTAAATACCAAGTTTGGAGAGAATAGTGAGAACCATTTGTTTCTCCTCCTTAGATTTATCAACCCCGCAAGCTTTGAGTTGCGACAGTAAGTCCTTGAATTTTGTAAATAAATCTTGAAGATTTTTTAATCTTTTTGGATCCAATGTGAGCAATTCCACCTTGAGAATGTGTCCCCTTATTTCATCTTGTTTTCCAAATATCCCTTCCAAAGTGGTTCAAGGTTCATTGGGAGTTTTACAAGAAGATATGTGAAAAAGGAGATCGGGAGAGATGAGATTGCAAATTGTTTTGAATGCTTCATCCATTCGATTTAGATACTTGGATTTTTCTATGGCTGATGTCAATTCTATGTCTGTATTCAAGGTTAACATGTAAAATCCTCTTGTTCGGAGATGTATGATTATTCTATCCTTCCATGCAAAGTAATTGTAAGGTGTAAGAATGAATTCTTTTGGGAATTCCATTTTTCCGGTGTCTTCAATCTTTGATCCCTACAAAAAACATTGGTGTAGATTTTGCTTAGCCGTCTGTCGACTATGATACCATGTAAATGTGTTGAACCTGCACAGAATAGATCTAGCTAGAAAATACCATACACATTTCCAGAGAGAAATTGAGAAAGAAGAAGCAAGAGAGAAAAAATGGAAGAATTCACATTAACCGTAATGAATAATGAATCATTTACACATGATATACTCTGTATAACTCAACCAATGTGCACTGGAGGTGAAGCCAATGCGCCATAGTGATGGTCTAGAGTGATCTGGACACACACCAGTAGTTACGGGAGTGAACTGTCACCTAGTCTAGTCTCTCAGGTAGTTATGGGATGAACTGCCACCTAGCCGAGTTAACTAGTCTACTAGTCTCCAGTTAACTGACTGAAACAGAGTGAAGTGAGGAGGAGATCATGGAATCATGGGTAATGTGCCAGTTTGGTGATGATACCAAGGCTAATGCGCATTAGCTGGTGATGATCCCAATGTTGCATGGTGACAAAACCAATGCAACATCTAGACTCCAGTCAACTAGTCAAACTGAAGAGAATATTCTTCCTAAAATATAGGAGACTCGATAATGACTAATAATGACTAATAATCAAGGAAAAACCTTAGGAAAAAAAAACCTAGGTGTGTGTGAAGTAACTCCAACAAATACAAGAATCGGAATAGGATGACCCCAGAACATCAGGCATCCAAGATCTAATTCAAAAACATAAGAAGGTATTTCAAGACCTTCCCATGGAGTTACCACCTCAAAGAATAATTGAACATATAATTGAAGTTAAACAAGGATCAATCCCAGTCAAGGTTAGACCGTGCAGATACCCCCATCACCACAAAACAGAGATAGAAAGATTGTTCCAAGACCTATTAAAATGTGGTGTCATCATGAAAAGAGGAAGTCCACATGCAGCTCCAGTAGTGTTAGTTCGAAAGAAATATGGATCTTTCATATTATGCATAGATTACCGAGGGATAAACAAAATAACAATTAAAAATAAATTTCCAATCCCGTTTATTGATGAAATGTTGGATGAACTTCACAGAGCAAGATATTTTTCAAAACTTGATTTAAGATCCGGGTACTATCGTATTAGAGTTAGCCTAGAAGATGTAGCCAAGACTACCTTCCAGACACATGAAGGACACTACGAATTCAAGGTGATTCCTTTTGGGCTAACTAATTCCCCCGCCACTTTCCAAGCGACAATGAATGAATTGTTTCACCCATACTTACGAAAACATGTCTTAGTCGTCTTCGATGATATCTTAGTGTACAGTAAAACATGGAGGGAGCATATGAAACATTTGGGACAAGTGTTATCTCTTCTAGAGGAAAATCAATTCTACACCAAAATGTCAAAAATGTACATTTGGCAAGGAGGAAGTAGAGTACCTTGGTCACATAATATCCAAAAAAGGAGTCAAGGTAGACCCCAAGAAAATCAGGGAAATCACAGAATGGCCTAAACCCAAAAACATATCCAAGTTAAGAGGATTTTTAGGATTAGCAGGATACTATCGAAGATTCGTCAAGAATTATGCTCATTTAACCGCCCCTCTAACAAATCTCATTAAGCAAAAATCCTTCCAATGGTATGTGGAAGCACAAAAATGTTTTGAAAACCTAAAAAACATTATGTTCACAACCCCGGTATTAGAAATACCCGACTTCTCCAAACCTTTCATCATCAAGTGTGATGTGTCAGGTTTTGGAATTGGAGCAATATTGATGCAAGATGAGCACCCAATAAATTTTGAGAGAAAGAAATCAAATCAAACAGAATGCTTACAATACACTTACAACAAGGAAATGATTGTCATCATGCATTAAACCAATATCTATTCAAAAGTAAGTTATCGATACGCACAGATCATAACAGTATCCAGTACTTGTTACAACAAAAAACATTGTCAACCGAACAACAAAAGTGGATAGAGAAAATTGTCATGTTTCATATGGAAATTATACATAAAGAGGAAAAGACAACATCGTGGTTGATGCCCTATCACGAAAAGATGAAGAAACACAAGTTTTTTGCAATATCAATAGCCATCCCAAAATGGTTGGATGAAATCCGAACTAAGTATGCAAAAAACCCGAAGACTTGATCTATAATCAACAATTTAAATCAATATCCTAAGTTTGAATGGAAAAACGACATCTTATGGTATAAAGGGAAAATCTACTTAAATACCAACTCAAGATTTCTAGCCAAGGTTCTTCAAGAATCTCATGATTGCCCAGCTGCAGGCCATGTAGGATTTTTCAAAACATACTATAATACACAAAGATCATTTTTTTGGAAAGGGATGAGTGCAGATATTCGAAAAGATGTAGCAAAATGTGATCTATGTCAAAGGAACAAAAATGAAAATGTGTCGACCCCTGGGTTACTCCACCCGTTACACATTCCCAACCAAAAATGGGAAGAAATTTCAATGGATTTCATTGAAGGACTACCCATATCCGACGAAAAAAGATAAAATATTAGTAGTAGTAGACAGACTAACTAAGTATGCACACTTTATTGGAGTAAGGAAAACAGTTTCAACAAAACAAACGGCTGAAATATTCTGTAAAAATATTTACAAACTACATGGGTTCCCTAAGGTTATCGTCAGCGATAGAGATGCCAAATTTAAAGGGAATTTTTGGAGAGAATTTTGCAAACAGATCGGAACCTCTCTCAATATGAGCTCAGCTTACCACCCTCAAATAGATTGTCAAACAAAAGTCGTCAATAAATGTTTAGAAACCTATCTTCATTGTTTTATCTCTGACAAACAAAATAAATGGTTTCAATGGTTGCAACTTGCTTAGTGGCGGTATAATTCCACTTATCACACATCAGCTAAAATGACACATTTCCAAGCTCTTTATGGTTACGAACCTCCATCATGGAAGGAGTTGGCCACCAGCCACATTAAAGTTGTGTCAGTAAAAGACCATTTAGACGAAAATCAGAAAATCCTTCAGTTACTCAAAGAAAACTTAATAGTTTCAAGGAACCGAATCAAGCAACAAGCGGACCAAAACCGAACAGAAACAGAGTTTGAAGTAGGAGACTGGGTATTTGTGAGACTTCAACCTTACAAACAGTTATCCCTTAAACAACATGTGAAGAATAAATTGGCTCCAAAATTTTATGGACCATATCAAATAAATAGAAAAATCAGTCACATAGCTTACCAGTTGGATTTACCAGATAAAAGTCGTATCCACAATGTCTTTCATGTATCATGTCTAAAGAGAGTCTTGGGGCAACAACAAAAGGCACAAACTATACTTCATATGTTGGATGAGGAAAGAAGAATCATTTTAGAGCCCGAAGCCATTATCGTCACCCGGGAAAAGAGATTACATTCTCGAGTAATCAAGGAATATTTGATTAACTGGAAAAATCTACCAGAAGAAGACGTTGCATGGGAATCAGAGCACTTTCTCCAGTTACATCCTTCCTTATCATTGCTTTGAGGACAAAGCAAAATTTAAAGAAAAGTAATGTCACAAAAAATAAATAATATAATATATAGACATTAAAATAATAAATAAAAGTAAAATTAGTCATTAATGTAATAAGAGGTCATGACTAAAAGTCATGACTCTTCATAAAACCATAAAGGGCATATATATAGGCAAGCCCTATCTTTGTAATATCATCATTTTTACAATCAATTATTATTATATATATCTTATTATGAATTCAGAGTGAGTTGTTCATTACGAAACCCTTGTGTCTTTTACAATGGCAGTGGTTGAGATGAAAGAATTATCCACACATGTGATGAAGAGAGGGCATCTCCCCATCCAAAGAAAGTGAATGATTATGCTTGGTCCAGAGGTCTTGGTCTCGAACTCTCACCACTAAAAACCAGAAGCTCCTGAAAAAAAATAGCGCAATCTTCTATCCCATCCACTGACACTGTTACTCCCTCTTCCAGTGAAACTGGGCCTCTTAGAGCATTGAAAGCCCTGGCCAGGGAAAAGTAATGTTGGTCCTCTCATTAAATGTGAGAGGGATCAGAGGCACCCTCAAAGTTGTCTCAATCCATCGACTTTTGGATCATATTCGACCTGATATTATCCTCCTTCAGGAAACTTTGGTGAATGAACAGAGAGTGAGAAATTTCATCTATCTCTTCCACCCCTCCTAGATGTTGAGTGTAGTAAACTCAGCTGGCACCTCTGAGGGCCTATTGTCTGCCTGGGATCCTTCACTCTTTGCCCTGGATTCTTACCTCACAGTAGCGGGCATCTTATTAACTGGGAAGTGCCTCACTCATAACAGGGAAATCACCTTCCTCAATATTTACGGCCCATGCAAAGACAAAGCTACTTTTTGGAATAAAATAAACGATAGTGGTATTCTTGCTATAAAAATTTTGATAGTAGGTGGCGATTTTAACATTTTGTTGTCTGCTGATGAGAACTGGGGAGGAACGCTAGGATCATAAATTATTGATAACTTCTATAGAGATATTTTCTCCTCAAATAACTTGATTGATGTCCAGCCTGCTAAATTAGAGCCGACCTGGCAGAATGGGCGTGTGGGGCTGGAGTCTATAGCGAGAAGACTTGACAGATTCTGTGTATCTAGAGATCTCTTAACTACGTCTGGTCTTTATAATTCGTGGGTGGATTTCCCCTACATTTCAGATCATGCGCCCATCATCCTCCAACTAGAAGAGAGCCGAATTACAAAATTCACCCTTTTAAATTCAATCCTCACCGGATTTCTGAGGCCGGATTCGTGGAACTTGTTATCAAAGTTTGGAATGACCCATGGTTTTTGACTGAAAGCGGCAAGCAACGAAGACTGATTTGGAAATTAAAGGAACTTAAATAAAAAACAAAGGACTGACTCAGAGATCTATTGGGAAAAAAAAAAGAGAAATTAGTAATGCTAGATTCTGATATAAAGGCTACTCTTCAACTATTGAATAGTGATCTCTCCAATAAAGAATTGGCATTGACTTTGCGTCAATTGGAGCTAGAAAGGAATGTAATTCTTCAATTCGAGGAGAATCAATGGCGATTGCGCAGTCGAGCCCTCTAGTTGAAGGGAGGTGACAAAAATTCCAAATTTTTTCATACCTTCGCGAATGAAAATAGAGCGAAGAAACATATCTGGAAAAATCAAACTAGTCCAGATTACTTTGCTACAGATCAGGAAACTATGAAGGAGGCAACAGTCCATTGTTTTAAAGAATTATACAAGGCACCTATGGAGCTGAATTTTCCAGATCAATGCAAACTTTTGGATCTGTATCCTCAGATGATGACTGAAAAGGAAGCTAACATTTTATATCAGCCTGTTACCTTGGAGGAAGTGAAAGAAGTCTTGTTACTCTGCAAAAAAAGAAAAAAGCCTAGGTCATGATGGTTGGACAGCCGAACTTTTTGTTTATTTTTTTATCTTGTTGGGGAGGATATTCTAGCAATGGTGGAAGAGTCCAGAACCACAGGAGCTATCCCAGGAGGCCTTAATGCCACTTTCCTGACCTTGATACCTAAGATGAACAATCCTACCTCCTTTGACGATTTATGTCCTATCTCGCTCTGCAATCTAGCCTACAAAATTATTTCCAAAATTATCGCTAATCGCCTAAAACCTCTCCTCTCCAAGGCACTTTCTTTGGAACAGATGGGTTTCCTTAAAGGAAGAAATATCCAAGATGCTATAGGTATATCCCTTGAGAGCTTGCACAGTATAAAAAATAATAATTTGAAGGCCCTTGTCTTAAAACTCGACTCGAAGAAAACCTTTGATAGTGTGGACAGAACTTTCTTAAGACCGATTCTTCTAAAAATTGGAACAAGACTGCAATTGGCGAATTGGATAATGTCCTATGTAAACTCAGCCTCCTTTGCAGTGCTAATTAATGGAGAGGCTACAAATTTCTTCAGAAGCGGAAGGGGCATTCGCCAAGGCTGCCCACTGTCGCCTTTGTTATTCATCTTGGTAATGGAAGGCCTTAGCATTTTACTGAAATCCAACATTGAAAGAGGTACAATTTCAATGATTAAAGTGTCAAGGTTCATGAGAGTCTTACATCTCCTTTTTGTGGATGATGTTTTAATTATGTCAAAGGCTAGCCTTAATGAATGGGAGGAAATCTTGAAGGTGATTGACTTATTCTACAAAGCGTCAGGCCTGTCCCTAAATCCCTCCAAGACCAGTGTTCTATTCGAAGGGATTTTGGAGACAGAATTGATTCCCTTAAAGAGGCTCTTCCCCTTTAGCTTTAACTCTCTTGAAAGAGGTTTCAAGTATTTGGGCTACCATCTAAAGACAGGGGTGCAGCGTGTGAGTGATTGGGACTGGATAATCACTAAATTATCAAAGAAAGTGGGGACTTGGTGCAATTGTTGGTTGTCCTTGGGTGGCAGACTTATCTTGATTAAATCTATTCTTGAAGCTCAACCAGTCTACTAGATGGCATTGGAGTCATAACCAGCAGCGACCTCAATCTGTCAAAAGCGCATGCCATTGGATGGACAAATTACATTGATAATTTAAACGTTGCTGGCATAGTCATAAAACCTTTAATGGAAGATGCGTTGATCTGGTCCGACGATGGAAAAAGATCGGAACTATCTATCAAGAAGGTTTATTATGCACTCCTGTCAACTCAATTTCTCCCGGTGATATTCAGTTGGCAAAGAAATTTCTGGAACTGGCAACTCCCCACAAGGTAAACGTCTTCTTTTGGTTATCTATTCATTCGAAAATTCTAACTTGGGACATGTTACAGCCCAAAGGAAGAAAAAATAAAACATGTGTCAAAAATAGGTATGAGAACTTAAAATATATATGTCTTTACAGTTTCCACTTGTGGAAAGTGGGTTGTCGCTAGCTTATAACATTGGACAGAATTTTGAATAATAAATCATTAGAAGGATTAAATAAATAATTATTTATATCCTTTAAGGTTTCCACTCTTCACATGTGAGTTGTCGCTACTTTATAAGAATTGGGCACAATTTTGAATAATTATTGTTGTTTGATTAAAATCGAGTTACAATTGGAGTTGGGAATTATATTTGCTGCCATGCTCGACCTCTTTACATGGCTTTCATTTTTAAGAGTTAAATGTATAACA
>ML804274.1:172306-192293 GCA_009831015.1 Picea engelmannii | reverse complement strand
GTGACCCTTATTTTCATGTGGCTTGGATTGGTTTTCAAGAGACTATTTGTTAGGGTCGTCTTTATCATACTTTGGTTGTTACAGATTTGCAAACCCGAACTCCCGTTTGTTCTGGTGCTTAAAGTTTTGCTCAATTTTAACAACATATCGATAAGCAGCACAAAGTGATGAGATGTCCAAAAAATCCATTTCAATTTGGATGTATCTGTGTAGAGCCCCATGGTATTTCAGAACCAAATTTCATCTGGAGTCTTTGATACCCAGCTTGGTGCACAAGGTATGGAAGGTATTGGTGAACTCCAGAACTGCTTGGCCCCTCTCTTGTTGTTGTGTGGTCCATCTCATATATTGGTCCTCATAGTTGCCAACAGGGTAATATTGTTCCTTTACCACATCCACAAAAAAATCCCAAGTGGGATCGGCCCCATATATTCCAGACTCTTCTATGGAACTTTTCTCCCAGTAAGTTTCCCACCAATGTTTGAGATGGGGGAGATATTTAAGGAGTGCGAAGGTGATCTTTTCCCTGTCGGAAAATGGTGAACAGAGAAATAACCTTCTAGCAGATTTAACCATTTGTCTAGGGCATCCACATTTATCTGACCTTCAAAGATGGGAATATCAAAATTAACCTGTACCTTGAAAGGAGAGGTGCTTCCAAAGTGGTTTTTTGATGAATATGCGCCTTTTTCTATTGGCAGGCGTTGAAGGATGTGGGAAAAATTCTCCATCATTTTGTCCCTCTGTCGCATGAGAGCTTGCTCAAGCAACAAATTGATAGAATCGTTTGCTCCATCATTTTTCTTTTCTTCTTCCATGGAGGGTTTCTTGGGCATGCGAGAGAGATTGTATTCAAGAGAGAAAATCTCAAGACCCAACTTTCTGTACCCAAATCTCGTCGAGGACATCCACTGAAAAAATGATCAAGAGCAGCCTACTCTGATACCACTGATCTGGATTATTTTCGGCATGAAATGAGAGCGGAGATATAATAAAGAAATGTACAGAGATATCTCAGATATCCAATATTATAATAGAATTGTATCAGAGATGCAACCATAAAAATAGATATACAGTAATACACAATTTTCTATTAATGAGCGAAAATGTACAAAGACTGTAAAATACAGAGTGAAAGACTCGCTAGAATGGTGGCAACTTATCTCTGAGAAGAGATTTGACGGCTACTCGCATATATGAGAAGATTATTTTACAATGAGGTTCCAAATGCCTTTTTATCATAAAGAAAATCCAAAACCCTAACCCCGGAAGATAAAAAGCCAACAGTTTTGTGGACCTCGTTTTGGGTAGTTTGGTGTATCAACTTCCTGGAGGCATAACTTTGGCATACGATCTTCGTTTGAGGCACACGATAGCTCGTTGGTAAGGTATCATCGAGGAGATTCATTTTGGGGGCTCAAATAGAGCCTTCATATATCATTGAGAAGCTCAATCCCAAAAAACCTTCATTTAGGCCCTCAAAATGGCCTCGGAAGTTAAAAACTACTAAAAATAGTAAATTGCCAAAATTGCCAGAAAATTGTTTTGAGCGAGTTGGAAAAGGTTGGTGGCCACCGATATCCAACTGGATCAATGTGGGTGTGGTGCTTTCATGAAATCCAACTACTTTAAAACCTCTATTGAGATGAGGTTCTTTTGGATTCTGTTATCAACAATGAAATGTAGTGGGTTCCCCTTCACCCACATCTGTGAATGGAAGAGGCACTCCCCCTCCTCAAGATCCTATGGTTCTTCTGGTTGGATTTTTGTGGTTGCGATAGTAGTAGTGGGTTATGAATCAATGATATGTCTCCTTTTATTCTTTTATGAATCAGAGTCTGAGTTGGGGCTTAGATCTGTTTCTTTGAGCTCAATTACCAATGATTGTTTGGAGTGAAATTCATCGGTGTTTTGCCAAGATATTTTGTGGAAGTCGCACCACTTTCTAGTGTCATTTTTCTTCTCGTTACCCTTATTTTAATGTGACTTGTATTGGTTGTCTTGAGGTTAGTTGTTCTGTGAGTTAGGGTCATCTTTACCATACTTCGGTTGTTGCAGATTTGCAAACTTGAACTCTTGCTTACTCTATTGCTTGAATTTATGCTCAATTTTGACTGCATATAGATAAGCATCTCCCAATGAGGAGATGTCCAATAAATCCATCTTTTTTTGGATGTACCTATGCAGACCACTGCGATATTTCAAAATCGGGTCTCGCTCGGAGTCTTTGATACCCAATTTTGACCGCAAGGTATGAAATATGTTAGCGTACTCCAACATCATTTGATCTCTTTTCTGACACATAGTCATCCATATCATGCACTAGTCATCATAATTTATGATAGGGTAGAACTCCTCCTTTAGGGCATCTACAAAGGCTTCCCAAGTGGGTTCTCTCTTGAATGGTGTAGATTCATTCGCGATGCACCTCTCCCAGTAACCTTCCCACCAAGCTCTGACATCGGGAAGGGATTTAAGGAGCACGAAGGTGATCTTTTCAGTATCAAAAAAAATTTGGAAGGAGTAATAACCTTCTAGCAGATTCAACCATTTTTCTAGAGCATCCGCATCTATCTAGCCTTCAAATAAGGGGATATCGAAATTGACTTGTACCTTGGAGGGTGTCTCACCTCTGAAATGGTTGCTTGTTGAAGATGCCTCAGTCATCTCCATCAATAGTCTTAGAAGGATCTGAGCAAATTTTTCCATCATCTCATTCCTTTGTTGCACGAGGGATTCCTCAAGCAACATCTTGAAAGGATATCTTTCTATGTCATCTCTCTTTTCTTCCACTATGGGAGGTCGCTTGGGCCAGTGAGGGAGGTTGTCCTCAAGCAAAACTAGCTCAAGACCCAAATATCTATACCATGACCTCATCGGGGACCTTCTTAGAGAAATGACAAGGAGCAGACTATTCTAATACCATTGATCCAGATTATTTTGAGAACGACATGAAGACATAAATATAGCAGAGATATAACAATGAAATACATAGAGATATTGCAAGAAACACAGAAATATAGTGAAACCCAACTTCTATTAGTGAATAAAAGAGAAAAACATTGTAGAACACAAAATGGTAGAATGGGGTATCCTATCTCTAAAAAGAAAGAGATGTTGGCTACGCTTCATTCGCAACAAGATTTACATCACACTCAATTGCATGCTTAAAGGGTCTCCTTCACCTAAATTATATATGAGAGGGTGAGAGGAGAACAATTTACATGATGCATGTGGGATAAATTAATCTAAGTTTATAAAATTCCATAGGCATGTAAAACACTAGCACTTCTCGGGCAATGACCCTTCCCAATACTACTCTAGCCCGAGCACGCTTAACTGTGGAGTTCTAATGGGATCTAGTGCATTAATGTTTTGTTGTAGGCATGTACATAAGACCACTAGGAAATCATTACATGATGTTTGTAATTTAAAAATGAAGATGGTATTACATTCCACTCCCCATCAAAAGGGTGAATATCATGGTTTATCAAAACCATAGGCTCGAAAAGTTGATTCAATGGAAAAAGTGGTTGGCCACCGAGATCCACCTAGATCACACAAACCCTAAATCCACCAATCACTACTAAGCAAGCTCGTATTTCTTAATGTTAACCAGTTGATGGGACCATGTTTTAGCATTTTTATATCACCTTTGTCCTTTTGTTTTCACACTTCATTATTATTTTTTCACCTCATTATATCCTTAACTATAACCAATTTGGCTCATATATCATTCGAGTCTACCTTGCTTTATTTTATATGAAATTTAATGAATTATGTAA
Source organism: Picea engelmannii (assembly GCA_009831015.1). NCBI lineage: Eukaryota > Viridiplantae > Streptophyta > Pinopsida > Pinales > Pinaceae > Picea > Picea engelmannii. Next base: position 188,508 of record ML804274.1, on the reverse strand, counting down.
TACATTTGGTAGAAGTGGTGTCTTTTGTGCTTAAACTATAGATATAGTTTCTATAGTTTGGATGCATGCCGGGAAAATCAAAGGAATGGTAAGTTGTGGAAGAGAGAATGCTACAGAACCCTGATTGTTGCGGATCTTGTCCTAATAATGAAGTCTTATTTACTGCAAATCTCTGAGGTTTAGAATTTGCTATGGATCCATGAATATTGTGTATTGTTGAAAATCCCAATCAACAACACCATTTTTACAAGTCCCAGTCATCAAAACCAGTGTTGTAAATCTAGGATATGAAGCATGCTACCTCTCATTTGTTACTAGTTTTCAAATATTGCATTGTTATTATTTAGTTGCTAAGGAATCGTGGACTAGCAACAGAAGTTTCTATGATGTTCAATAAATTTGCTACCACGATGATGAAATCATAGATGCATTTCACTACAATTACGAAGCATCTTTAGAAGAATTAATACCATGTTATATTCTAGCCACTAATTTGATTTCTTAATTATGTTAGATGCTCAGTTGTATTATTGTTGTAACTATGTAATTGAATAAGATGCTCTATTTTTATTAAATCATTGTGGAATATGTTAGCAACCACTTGAAGATTCATCAATTCTTCAACTAAGTGGCTCATTATGTCCATTCAATTATTCTTTTAATCAGTTAAACAAAAGAGTAATGATTTTCCCTCAGACAGAGAAGCAAAGGAAAAATTCCAAAGGGGGAGGAGATTGTAGAAACATAGTTTCACTGAAAATCATATATTTTCTTAATACAAACACAGTTCCTCATTATTGCATATGATAGTTAGATTACTGGAGAATACTTGGAACTATAAATCTTCTCCAGTACCTCGCTCCACAAAGAAAGGGCCTGCTCTAAAAGAACTTGGTGTTGCTTCACCATTTTGTTTATAGTTTTATACTATATATTTATGTTTAGCACATGATTACTTAAATGTTTGTCAAGTTAAATTTGTTCTTAAGTTATGTTCATAATTGAAAGTGTGTGTGTGTGTGTGTTTCAGCAAGCATTGATTTCGTTATTACTTAATGATTCATTGTTACATGTCTTATGCTACAAAATGTGTAAATCATCAACTATGTTTTTGTTGTTACGGTTTCTTGATTTTCATTTGAATGGGTTTCTAGGTAGTTTTTAACAACATGATAAGAAATATCCAACTATATCATTAACCCCTAAGCCTTGCATATATTTTGCATAACACCTCACAAGCTTACAAGCCCTAGGTTGACAATTAAGTCCACTAGTAGACTAGATTCCCTTGTAGGAATTAATAGGCTATATAGTAGACCCATCATTTTTGGCACAATTTCCGAGGAGGTATCAAAATACTTTGAAAATTTTGTTCAATTGGAATAGATAACACATGGTAAGGGGATTTTCATCGTAGGAATAGTCTATGTCCCTCTATGTAAGATCTCATACACAATGTTTTGCATATTAGTTAGAAGCATATATGTGAATGAATAGAACTATAAATCCAAGAGCACAAGCATGTGGTGTAGTAAGATCCACCAAGGTACTAACCAATTTGCAAGTAGAACTTCACAAGGAGGAAGCTCAGGGACAAGACTTCATATTCAACAAGGTTATAGGAGGCAATCAACTCCTAAATCTGTACCAGAAATTTCTTCTGCAACAAAAGCAGAGTTTCATCCTCCCACTAAAGGCTTTGTGCATATAGAAGAATTGTTTAATGGATAACATGATTCAAATTTAGACTCTTAGCATAATCCATATCACAAACCATCATATTCAAAAGAATTATTTTTTTCTTAGGAGTCAAGAGCATCAAAAACACCACCATTGATAGACCCTGTGCTCACTATCATGGAAAAAGCATAAGGGACTGGTTCCAACCAGGGTGTAACCATCACTTTTTATTTTCCAATCTGAGACCCTGAAGATGATTCTCCTATGAAGAATACTTATCCATCAACTCTACCAAATTTTAATGGACTATTCAGTGAAGACCCAGATACTTTCTTGTTTGAGTTCAATGTCCTTTGCATAATTTATGACTATACAATAGATGCTCATAATATGAACTTGTTTCCTACCACCTTAAATAATGCAACACTATGTTGGTTCATGGGACATGGTGGGCAAAGCATCCATACATGGGATGACATGAAGCAATATTTTATAAAGAAGCATCAAGACTATTGCAAGACAAGATATCTTTGTGAAGAAATATTCAATATGACTAAGAAGGAGGATGAGAGTCTGGAGGACTATGTGGAGAGGTTTCAATATAATTTGCAAAGTTCCAAACAAAGTAAATTGGATAAGGACATTTTGAATACCATCCTAATCAAAGGTATAAAATACTAATGCCTTGATATTTTAAATTTGATGGGTGGAGGTGACATTTCCCAAATAGCATATGACCAAATTTGTGAGTTATGCAAGTGGTACTCACGAGGGACTTCAAAGCATGGAAAATCTCTAAGAGATGTTGCTTCTATAATCACTAAGTCATTCGAAGGAGGATCCACTCGCACTAAAACTGGTAATTTGTTGTAAAATTTTAAAACTAATATTCTTAGTTCTTTGAGTTCACTATTTGACACACTGCAAGTTAAGAATAAATGTGAAGAGGCTGAGAAAGAACTATCCATGTTTTTCTCAAAGTGTATAAAGAAACATCCCTCAAGGGAGCGCCCACTGAATAATGTTGAAGTCTATAAAATTTGTGAACAAAATCGTGATATTAATAGTTGTCCTTCTTTTCCTAAAATAAAGGTTGTGTATCAAGGAACTAGTGAAGAAACTGAGCAAGTTTGTTTCAGTTAAAAAAAGCAACCACGAGAACCAAAATCACTACGTATGACTCAAGACCCTTCTTAGTTCTATTATTCATTTTCAACTAACCAACAAGCACAATATCCACCTCAACCCTAGTATCCTTACATGTATTGGACACAATATTCACCACAACCAACCCAAACTTATCAATGGACACAAAGGTGGTGAGGCACTTCGTTTGGTAACCAACAAAAACAAATTCCTCCATAATTTCCCCAATAGTAGTTCCAATTACCTCAATAGTAGCAATGGTTGTAGCTTCCTGTGAATAATCCTCCACCAAGACCACAATTGCCTGCATGATCCACACCTAACCCAAATAATAAAACAACACAATATGATTACACTATTGAGTTGTCTAGTTTTCATGCTTGTATTATTCCCCCTCTTGATTGTCAAGGAGTACACTTAATATACGAGAGGAATCTAAATAATCAAACTAATCCAATCATTTTTTAAAAGGGAGAACAGGAAGTTCAGAACCAATCTAGAAACCAAACTGCAAAAAATCAGTCTATTAATCCTTCTCCAAACATTCCACAAATTACTTCCCCTGAAAGTTCAAATCGGCTATAATCTAAGGATGCAACATTTTCTCCCTATACGAAGAGGTTAAACATTGAAAAAACCCTTTCCCAACCTGAGTTTGACTTCCTTGGGGATCTAAAGAACGTGTGTGCTAAGATCTCATTATTTCAATCCATCATGGATGTGCATATTTATGCCAAGGTTGTATGAGAATTATGATTAAATAAACCTGGAAGGAAGAGGAAGGATCCTCCAATTGTCCAAGTAATTACTCAACTTACATATTTGATGCTTGGAAGAGTTATTACTACCAAGTATGTAGATCCTGGTATCCCCATTGTTGATGTGTACACTAACAATATTTGTATTCCAGGCAGAGGTTGAGAAAGCATTATCAATATTTTTCTCAAAGTGTAGAAAGAAACATCCCTTCAGGGAGTACCCACTAAATAATGTTGAAGCAAGCAAAATTTGTGAATAGAATCATGATACTAACAAATATACTTCTTTACCTAAAATAAAGGTTTTTTTATCAAGGAACTAATGAATAAACTAAGCAAGTTTGTTTCAATGCACAAAAGAAACCATGACAACCAAAATCAGTAGGTATGACTCAAGACCCTTTTCAGTTCTATGATTCATTTTGAATTAACCAACAAGTGCAATATCCTCCTCAATATTGGTATCTTTACATGTCTTGGCCACAATATTCACCACAACCAATCCAAACTTATCAATGGCCACAAGGGTGGCGAGGCACTTATTTTGGAAACTAGCAATAACAAATTGCTCCACAATTTCCCCAATAATGGTTCCAATTACCTCAACAGTAGTAGTAGTTGTAGCTACTTAGTAACAATCCTCCACCAAGACCGCAACTACTTGGAAAATCCACACCTAACCCAAATAATAAAATAGCTCAATCTGCTTACACTATTGAGTTGTCTAGTTTTCCTTCTTGTAGTATTCCCCCTCTTGATTTTCAAGGAGTACACTTAATATTAGGGAGGAGTATAACTAATCAACCTAATACAATCATCTTGGAAAAGTGAGAAGAGGAAATTTAGAACCAATTTGGAAACCAAACTGCAAAAAATCAGCCTATCAATTGTTGATGAAAAGGAATGGATTTCCTTATAACAAAATTTTGAAATCTTGTTAGGCTAAGACAAGATAGGTGATATTATTACCCTATGTTTATAACCTTTACAAAAATATCAATTATTCCTCAAGCAATATGTACTTGGGCCTAATGTTTTTTATGTGTTTGGTGTTTTATCAAAGAAAAAGAAAAATAAAAAAGCTTGTAACTAAACTTTATGACAGATTTAAGAAATAATCAGAAGACAAATCTGAAATAACATTACATGTCAAGTCCAACTGTGAGATCAAAAACCTAACAATGATTTTTACAAATTCAATTATGAATTACAGCCAAAAAAATTATCTTCATACCCTTGTGTGGGTAAGGACCAAAGTAAGACTTAGAAGTCAAAGGTGGAATCTTACATCACACAGAGACTACTGGTGTCTTTTAAGTAAAGACCGAGACTAATAAAATTGGATCAACAAGCCACAAATGTGGCACTATCTTGACTCTGCAAAACAATTCTAATCGGCATTGAAAACTAATTCAGAAGTCAAATAAGATTTAATAGACTATCAAAACAAATGATTGACCTTTGGAAGCATGTCAATAATATATGCTTCTTCGTCCTTGTTATTTCCACCTTCAATAAAACCCTTCTATCGACAAGAAGATCTAGCCTTCAAGTAATTTAGAAATGAATAGAATATGAATGTAATCTCACTTTAGAGCAAGAAAAAACCTTATCATAGTTTGTGCCTCTCTATTCTCGCATGCTTTGTCCCTCCAACAAGTCCTTCTTTTATTCCCCAAAGGTAGTATTGATTAGCTCAACTAACTTTAGTTAAGTGGGACAAATTTTAAATAAATACTTATAATAAGGGGTTTTATAAATAATAGCTAATAGGTGGAGACCCCCTAAATAACTTTGTTGTTTAATTTTCAAAATATCCCCTTGTACCTCCATAATTTCAATATGTGTACCATCCATAAAATAAATTCACATTTGACAGCCCCAAAAAATTAAAGTGCCATAAATACACTTGTAACTCCCAAAATGATCTCAAATATATTAAAATACTATATGTTGTCAAAAAGTATAAGTGTGTCATCAATAAAATAAACTACCACACAAAGTCATCATAAAATGAAATTAAAGATTATATTTCTTGTGGGAAGTTTTCCTCCTTTGTCCATTGTCTTGAGATGAAGCCACCATGTGTGTCTGCAAATCTTCCATGGTATATTTTTTGTCTTCATTTGATGATGCTTCAAGGTGCATATCACCAAAGGTGATATTCCTAGGCTCATGCTTTTGGGGACTAGAATGTGAGGTAACATAGTAGGAAGAGTTCTTTGATGAACCAGAGTTAGGTGAGCAAGCAGGTTGCTTCCCTTTACTTGGATCAAGCTCATGAACTAAAGCTTTGATTTTATTAGGCTATTGAATTGACGATGCATGTGAAGCTATGGAAACAACAGGTTGAAGTGGCTTCTTAGGATGAGGTGGAGGGAGTGGAAAAGATACAATACGACAACCATGATGATAAGGTTGACGATTATGAACTATTTCATTCTAGCCATCATTAACTGAAATTTTAGGCTGCAAGGACACATGTGGCTCTACAGGAATATCGGTGATGCTAGGATGAGGTTGTAATGGAGGTCTGATAGGTGGTAGAGGAGAGTTAAAATATCCTTGGTCTGCAATATTAAGAAGACCAGAATGTAGGAGTTGATTAAAATCCTTTGATTCTACATCAAAATGGACAGAGAATATAAGTCTCTTATTTTTGCTTCTCTGTTATTTGCATTGATTGTTAGTATGCCCGTTATCCTTTCTTTTTAAATTTATTTATATAACAGGGAGAAGAACATGAGTTAAAATGAAACATGATATTGGGACTTTATGAATAATTTATGAAAAGTGGAAGTATGAAGGAATTGACCTTGAAAATAAATAAAATTACCAAAAGTCATAACCCTTTTTTTATCATAGATCATTTTTTGTCATCCTTGACTTATACTTAGATGATGAGTATATCATCTTGTAATTGTATTTCATAAATAGATCTCATGATTGGAATTCCAACTTTAGCATAAACAAATAGTTGACAATGTTTCTTTTCTAATTCAGTTCTTAACGATACATGTGATAGCTTGTGTATATTCATCATTCATTCAAAAACTAGCCATCCCAAACTGCCAAATAATCTTTTCTCTTAAACAAAAAACAATTTTATCTTATACAAAAGGGGGAAAAGAAGATGGAACTTTAAATGATATATGTTTTGGGGGACATAGGGATTAATGTATGAAAAATGAAATAATGATAGATTTGGTTATGTGTGTAAAATATTTGTTATTCCTTTAAAATTATAACCTTGTTCATATACATATGTTTTCCAATAATCATACCTAGAAATTAGTGACCAAACTGTGCTACCATTTCAACAACTAATTCCATCCAATTTTGAAATGAGCAGGTAATATAAAAATTTGGTATATAATTTGTCATATGATTGCTTTGGTCAATTTAATTTGTCTATAATATAGCAACAAAAAGCTTTCAATCCATCTAACATGATGTTATAAAACAAACATACACAAGTTCACTTTATTGTTGCTTCAACCACATTTTGTCAAACTAAAACTTATGAAACTTTATATTTCTTATACCCTATTTCGGGTGTAAGGGTTTCAAATCTATGTATAAATATTTCATATTTGAAAAGGATTTGAAATCAGGTATTCATTCAATTTCAACATTTAATATGACTCTGCTAGTATATACATATGTTCTAACAGTATTCAAGTCTCGACTTCGAAATTTCAATCAACAGAATCAACATCAAAACTAGCTATGCACAACATTATAACCTAAGCTATCAATGCATGACAAAAATCAATGGCTTGACTTTTGAAATCCAAAGCCTACTTAATGAATATTTTATGAGACCTCTGTTTGAAATCATGATAGGGAAACTTTATCGCAACACTGTATTTAGGGTTTATAAAAATTGTGAACAAAAGTAGTTGATATTGATATGACTAGAACATGGTTGTATTTCCCAAACCCACCATATGTACAGGATAATTATTCTTAGTTTGATGGTGTAAAGTTAAATAAAACACTTATAAATCCTCTACTTTGCATGCAAAATAAGAACCCTTCTTAAAACTCGAATTGTTTCTTAGAATGATATCGCAAAGCAAATGTTGGCATCAAAATGATGAGAGATGGCAAGGGAGCAAAATGACTACCAGAAAAATGATGGGTCAAAGAAAAGAAATAGTTTGTACCTTTCAAAACTCAAATTAAGGTTTTATGAGCACATGGTATTCAAAATATATCCATATCATTTATTGTAGGGAATAGCTAACTCAAACTCAAATTAACCAGAGAAGGGAACAATAATAAAATCTTAAAATATTTCAAAGGAATTCAAGAACCATTTTGAAATTGAAGGGAAGATAAATTGCACTTAAAAAACCAATTGAAACAAAGCCATTCTTTAAAATACACTCCAAAATAATCATGTTTTCGATGAAGAACAAGCTACAGGAAACATACCTTTCCTTAGCGCTTTGAATACCTTTGAGAAACTGGTGCAGTAGTCGTCCAAACTACCAAAGTTGAGCAGCTCTAGGACCATACCATCACTTAGCAAAAACTCCAACAGCACAATGAAATTCCAAAACAATTGAAAAGGTGGTAAACTTAGATGAAGGACATGGTTATCAAATCCCACGTCCTTTCACATTGAATGCATAACAATCCTTACATTGTGCAAGCTACTAACTCAAAACCACGTCATTTTCCACTCTCACATTAACCAATATGACGACCAATCATCAAACAAGGAACAATTCCATGCAAGCAAAGAATCATGTGCCCTTTTGGCCAGCATTAATGTTATCACATATGTCAACCAAATAACGGCTTAATGTTATAGCTAATATTCCATTTCATTAATAAAGGATCCCATTAACGCATCTCCCATGATCACAAAATATTTTAATCATATGTATAGTGAAGCTTCATACGTCAAAGTTTATAACCAGCAATATCACACTTTCCATGCAAGATGGTAAGTACCACATAGTATGTAACGTATGTGATATAAAATTGGATGCCATTTGAGTTGCAAAAAATCTTTGCATGCTAAAGTATATCACACTATCACATATATATTTGAAATGAATTCACAAGTCCTTTAAAATAGTATCATATAGTTTATCACCCAACCTTGGTGGCATGTGGCATGTAATTGTTGAGATGTTGAATGCCTTTGACAAGAAATATAACCAAAAAAAAATTATGACTCGATAAAATAATCACCATATAATAACATCTTATGAGTATGGATGTATGCAATATAGGAGACCTTTTTGAAGTTTTATGGGTACAACTTTTCTCTTTCTTTGCAACCAAATCATAAGTAGAACTCATAGTCAAACTTAAGGAAGAAAAAACTATATAGATGAAGCCATTATGTAATTTTCCATAGATTAGTAACGCTTCTATCTAGGGAATACTTGAAAATAAACATCCTTTCTTACTTACTAGGGGGTCCCACCTACTAGTTATATATGTATATCATAGATAGTAAAAATCTTAAGTGTGCCTTGCAACTATTTTCAAGCTATGACACTGGTGAGGATTTTATGAGTCAACATACAGCGACTCCATGGGGTAGTTAATTTTCAATTGGCCACAACATTTTGAATCTATGGTTTTGTTGGAATTGTACTTTGCTAACAAAAACTATCAAAAAATTTCTGATATGCTCTTGCAAGAAAAACAATATGAAAGGAAGAAAGGAAAAGCAGAAAAAATGGGATAGCCTTGATCATCAAGCTACAGCAAAGAGTCTGTAGATATATGAAACTACTGAATAATTAGTGATGCAGATCCAAAAGAAAATCATTTGTTTCTATTGTTTATACTATTTTAAAAAGAGATCAGCAAACTTTTGCAGATAATATGACCAAAAGTAACTTGAATGATCCAAATTGACTCAATAATCAAGAAAAATGAAACAAAAAACAAACTCAGATAAAATAAAAAGGAAAATTAAAATGTACAAAAAGAAAAGAATAAATACAACTAAAAAACAAATATATACAGAAGGCATTAGAGAATTAACTCGTCAATTACCCTAGTTCGACATAACGCTTTAAATGTGAACCATTCTAGTATATGAAAATAATCACCTGTCCATATCTTTTAATAAGTAAGAATTGTTACCAATGACAGAAGTGATATTATAGAGACCTAGCCAATTTTTTTGGAACTTGGAGTGTTTTCCTTTATCAGCATGTGCATAACCCCAAAGCAACGCTTTCTCATCAGCTTCAAAGACAGTTTATTTAGCCTTTTTATTGAAATATTTCTTGACAGATTATTGCCTCTTTCTTAGATTTTTCGGAACATGATTTCTTTGTTCTTCTACGAAAAGAAAGGCATTTATTCTATGAGAAATATATGTCGTACATTCAATTATTTATCTTATAATTCTAATCTAAGAGAAGTAAGTTCAAGTTCAACAGCCATAATGGCTTCCTAGCCATATAAAAGCTAGAATGGAGTATGACCAATGCTATATTTAGCGGTAGTCTGGCCTGCCCAAAGTGCATACTTGAGTAGTGTGTGCCACTGACAGGGTTTATCATCTATAATTTTATTTGAAATCTTGACCAAGTTTTTATTTGTTGAATCAGCCTATCCATTTCCTTGTGGACAATATATAGAAGAAGAAAAAAAAATCACTCCAAATTTACTAAGAAAATGAGTGAATTTTGCAGAAATAAAAGTTGGTCCATTATCTGAAATAATTTCAATAGGAAGACTAAAACGAGAAAAGATGTTAGATTCTGGAAAAGAAATGACATGTTCATCTTGTGCACGCTTGAGTGGTACAACTTCAACCCACTTAGTAAAGTAATATGTTGTTGTAAGTATGAAAATATTCCCAACAAAAGATGGAGGATTGATAGGGCCAATGAAATCTTACCCCCATTTATCAAAAGCCCTTGTAAATTTAAAAGAAACTTTAAAATGAAAGGCCTGTAATATCTTGTTCTCAAAATTTTGAAGGAAGTGGATTTTTCTGCAAAGTGGCCACCAATATGGATATTCAAATATGTTGATCCATGGATTTCTTTTTTAAAAAATCGGGTTGTTGTATCATCAATGCAACGTAACAACATTCCATCAGCAGATCTACAAAATAAATAATTTCCTAAGATCGGATATTTAGAGGCTTCATGGTGGAGCCTCATGTGTTGATGAAATTCAAGGTAATCAGGACACTTTTGAAATTGTAAATAAAGAATAAGGTCCTTATACCAAGGATGTTCAGCTAGAACGAGATTTTGATTTTCTATAAATAAAAAAAAATAGTGTTGATAAAGCATTTTCATCATTTTCAAAAGTGTCACTTGGTTCAGGATGTTGATCCAAGTGAAGTACTAAGTCTCATACCTTGATTGTTTTGAAGTTGTGATCGTTAAATCACAGTCTTGAGTTTTCACAAGCCAATGTGAAATTTTTTTGTAAAGATGAGTGTGTGAAAGTAAAAACTTGACAACATGTAAAGGGACGTTTACCTGTGTGTGCTTGCCAAAAATAAAGTGGAAAAAATTATATATATCTTTCACAACACCATAAGTACGTTTTTCAATAAAACTATATTTGATTTCATCGTTAGATAGGCTCTGGCTCATATAATCTATAGGTTTTTCATTGTTTTGATCATCTTTTTGAAGAATAATAGTAGAGATTGTTTATTTAGTTGAATTTGTATAGATAGTGAATTCTTTGTCAAAATTTGGTTTCGCTTGAACCGGTGTAGAACTTATTACCATTTTAATTCCTACAAAATCTTTTTAGACATCATCATTCCATGAAAAAGATTGGTCATGTTTCAACATATTATGAATAGGCTTGACCATTACAACGAAATTAGGAACAAATCTTCTAACAAAGTTACTTCTGCCCATAAAAGATTGAATTTCCTTTTTAGATGTAGAGGCTTGAAGATTTAGAATAGCAATAACCCTCTTGGGATCAATTTTGATTCCTGAATAAATAAAAATGTGGACGAGAAGCTAACCTTGAGTGACACCAAAAACTGATTTTGAAGGATTTAAGGACATGCCAAATTTTCTACAATGCAAAAAGACTTTTTTAAGATGATCAAAATGATCTTGTCGGTTTTTAGAGTAAACGGTTAAGTCATCAAGATAAATCTAAATTATCTTGTCGATAAGATCATTGAAATCTATCTGTGTAGCTCTCTGAAAAGTGGTACCTTCATTAATCAATCCAAAAGGAATTTGTTCATAAGATATGGTGCCCCATCGGTTTGTAAAAGTGGTTTTGTATTTGTCCTCCCTCTTGAATCTAATTTGATTATAGCTTGAAAATACATCAAGAAAGGACATCATCTGAGACCCGACCACTTGTTGTAAAACCATTTCCATATTAGGAAGCGGAAATTTATCCTTTGCACTTGCTTGATTAAGTGCACGGAAATCAACATATAGTCTAATGTCGTCATTATTTTTCTGTACATGAGCAATATTGGATATCCACTCGGAATATTTAACGGGGAAGATAATGTGAGTGTTTATCAACTTTTCCACTTCTTTTCTTATAATAGCTTCAAGAGCAAGATTTATGGGCCTCTATTTTTGCCTAGCAAGTTTTTCTTCTTCCTTAATCAAAATATAAAGTGGGATGACAATAGGATCAAAACCAAGAAGATTATCATAAGACCAAGAAAAAAAATATCTAAATTCACGGAATAAATCCATGAATTTTTTATTTTCATCTTCATGGCATTTGGCTCCAATTTTTAAAACCTTGGGATGTTCATGAGCTCCAATGTTCACATGAATGATATCTCTTATTTTTTGCTTTGACTCCTCTTCTTTATTGTCTTTCTTGTTGCTAACATCACTGGTGGAGAATGAGCTTTCAAGAGGAGTCAGTCCTTTAGGAATTTTATTATCTTCGAGTGAAATGATTTCCTTTGGCTTATAAATCTCATTATGTAAAAAAACAAAAATGTTTTCATCATCGAGGAACACCTGCCATGATTCCACATTATCAAGAAGACGAGGACGATATAATGATAAAAATGTGCAATCGTGTCTCTAAGGTAATAATTTCCTCATAGGAGAGGCTACAAAAATAGCTAACTTGTGAACTATTGAGTTCAATTCCATTTTGATGTGAGTGATGTTAAAAGATAGAATATTTTGGATTATATCCCAAACAGCTTGGTTGTATCTTTTTAACAACTTGTTAGTAGGATTATATATTTTTCTTGCCAACTTGACAACAAGTCCTAAATATCCAAAGACATTGAGAGGATAACAGCCTAAGTTGTAAGCATTTTCAATTGTTAACAGCAAGCCTTCAAATTCAGTAATGTTAATAGTACAGGAAAATTCTAGTCTATAGGAAAAATTATGAATTTACCAACAGGAGAGTATAATACAATGCCTGCTCCATTTCCTTTGCTTGAACATGCACCATCAAAGTGCATATGCTACATTCCATCTTCGTAATCATAAGGTTGTTCAAGAGAATTATCATCTTCATCAACAAAAATCGAATACACACCCATATATTCCTCAATATAATTAACATTGGGTTGAGGAACTTTTTCTACATATGGTGAAATTAATCCTTCCCTTAAAACAATAATGTTCTTTCCATTTTTGGGGATGGATAGATGTGAACCATCTAATGATAAATAACCACTAGTCAAAGCATGCCAATCTCTACCCAAAATGATGGAATACTTATTAATGGGTGTATCGATTACTTGAATATTCAATGTGGTTCTAATTTCATGATGGGAACAAAGAACTAAAGTCACATTCTTGATCTCACCAATCGTTGTTTGTTGTTGATTATTATAGGACAACATACTTCTCAAATTTTCATTTGTACAAGAGAGTCCTAGTTCTTACATAATAATCTTGGATGACGCGGACCCCTACCTCAATCGGGCTTGCTTAACTCCTGGTCCAAGGATCTCTTATATCACTGAGCCGAAATGGCTCTTCCGGTCCACTACTAGAACCTTCAATCGAACAAAACCATAGGTCCTTCTGCAAAACCTTGCTTGCGCAAACTAGCATAGGACGTGAGCTCTCTTCCTACGCGACCACGACGCCATGTCTGTGTGCCAACTCAACACCACTCATACTTCGTAGTTTCAGGAGTGTTGGCATGATACAACTCCAACACCCCAACCTATGAAACTCCAAAATCTGAAAAGGGCATAGTAAGCGCTAACCCTCTGTTATATACACTTGATGTGACCTTCCTCTAGGAACTGAGTTCCAGTTCCCAATTGTTTCAGGATTTCGCGATTCGGAGAATCAACGAACAACTCCTCCTTTACTTCCAAGATTCTTGATTCCTGAAGCTCCGATGACCCCAAGTCTACTATCTAGATCCTCCACAAATCAATGACCAAGATTTAGTCGGCGATTCACCTTTCACGACTTTGGGGAAGTCTTCACCTATGTTTCCCTAATATCCCAAAACAAACCAACATTCCATATCTATGGGGATAGACCGCCCCTATCTCTCTTGAGCTTCAAGAGTTGAATGGATCTTCGCCTTATCCTCCTCACATCTATGTTTGATCCGACGACTCATAGAAAATGGACACTTCTCCCCCGAAACTTTCCACCGTTCGTCTAGATCTCAATGAGTCCCTGGTCAAGTAGCTCGGCACTAACTCTCTGAACTTGATTTCCCCTAGCGACTGCAACTTTCGTCCCCCCTTCGAAGTTTCAAACAACGCTATCCTTCCTAAGCTTGTTCCTCCTGAAAACTTATGGATTCTAAATAATCCTATGCATACACCTTTCCTGACTTTGCAATAACCTATGGGTATCCAACAATTACTTCCCTCTGCACTTCTCGCAACAGAGGTCCTTCAACCGCTCCATTGGGATAAATAAATCTAGCACTCTCCTCAGCCTGTGCACTCCTTTCATGACTCTATGCCACATTCATACTTCTTCTAGTATAAGTTAACGCTATCTCTCCTACATTTTCTGAGATAAAACTCAGAATCTTGTCAACGCACTCCTTGTGGACTCTCACTGCACTCCTTGCAGGATTTCTCAGGAAGAGAAAAAATTGAAACTTATACTTCTCCTCTCACAGATTTCATTCATTCACCATGAGATCACGAGCATACACATAGCATTGAAACAAATACATAACAGAGAATATAAGAAAACTGTTGATCTAAAATTGAAGAAGACTTGAAATACTTGAAAAATTATTGCAAGTGAAATGGTATGTGTTTAAAGCAACAGGATTAGTTTGCAACACATAAATTAAGGATTACTTATGTAAATTACACATAGAAAGCAGCATAAATATTGAACATAAACATGTGTGCACAGCAATTGATCAAGGAGTTCACCCCTCTTCTGGGCTACATCTCCTGGTCCAGCTTCCAATGGATCATTATTATTAATTTCTCAAAAAGTGCTCAAAAACATGTCTTACAATGCTCAAATTGACAAACCGACTGCTCCAATGGCTTCCCAGCGTCCCAAAACCCCTGTTTGGGCTCTTTTGGCACCTCAATCGGTCGAAAAATGAAGAAGTTAGGCCTCCTGGAAGTCTCCCTCTTCAAGCTTGTTGTCTCTGGTTCTACAATTCGCACCCTCCTTGCATGAACCTAGCTCACACGCTCTTTTAAGCGTAAAAACCCAGCATCGGGCGCAACTGCGCCAACGGTGCAAACCATAGGACGGTTAAGGGCGCGCCAACCCCTAACCGCCTCGGCACCTGGGCATATGGTGCATGGAACCTTGGGCTAGGCAAACAAGTGGTTAAACCGCCATAACTGTTGGAACTCCCGCGCATGTTAAACCATTGGTTAAATAACAAAAACCCACAGGTTATGTTTCAACCCCGCGCTAATACACAATGGTATATATATGTTAACACAATAAAATATACAAAATTTGGTTATATATCTGTGCCATTCGTTGGGCTTTACAACATGGTCACATATGTTCATACACGAGACCGCGGGTCGGGGCTAAGCCTCGACCCGTCCCCCCCACCTTCCAATACAATATGCAAATTCAAATGTTTTAAAACATATATATATACCAAGGATCAACCATGTGGTATAACGGTCGGTCGGTTATGTGAAAACGTTGTGTGGAGGGAGGTCCGGGGGTCGAACCCCGTGGACTCCAACAATATTTTTGTAACAATATAAACCAAACAAATGGGGGACACGTGGCACCCATGGATTGGGCCACGTGTCCTCATATTATTCGCCACCAACCGGAGACGTGTCAACTTCCTATTCGCCATCCAGCAACCAACAAAAACCTGCCACATCACCACTGTACAGTCCGTACGACCCTGCCACGTCAGACCGTACGGACTTGTACAGTCAGCATCTAACATTTTTGCATGTTTGGCTTGACGAACAGATCGCGATATCTTCTCCATACGGACTCCGTTTGAGAAAGTAAATATACCTCCGGAATCAGGAAGACGAGACGGACGCAATGGCACTATTTTCGTCGCACTCCGAGCACTTTGAAAATTGAGCAAAATTTGATCCCCTGATCACACCTCCCCATTGGGAAGCTTTTGGACCTCCAAAAGACTATATCAGTCTATGTGAAGATGAGGGTAAAGTTCCCTCACCCTTCCAACCTCAATCCACTTGGCCTTGCTTGG
>ML804274.1:136360-152468 GCA_009831015.1 Picea engelmannii | reverse complement strand
ACAACCCCCAAGATGCACAATCACACACTCATCACCTTCTGTCCTATTCACAGTAATTATAGACAGATTCTCTTGCCAGTCATTAAGCATCCCACTCATACAGTCATGGTCTGGTTGTTGCATCCCACTAACTGTGCCAGAATATGTAGTAGAAGATGCCAGTTTGTTTCTCAAAATAACAGAGTTGTCTCTTCCTTTCCTATTCCATTTACAATCATAATGTAGGTAGTTTTACACCGAACAAAGGTTGCTATTTCCTCTGTCTTGACACATAGTCCCAGAAGAAGCAAATTTTGAGCAAGAATGTACAGGGGCTCGGCCAAAAGTTCTAGAAAGCATGCAGCGCCTTACATCACTGCGCAGGAAGGCACGACGAATGCCTTCTCGACTAATAAACAAAATGGTAGTGACTAGCAGATGAAATTGAATTGCATAAAGCGCAAAATATTCTTCCGCAAGCTGTCGGGAAATCAGTAAATTCAAAACAAATGAAAATGCGTGAGATATCACCTGTGACACTTGGGCAGCACAGTCGATTTTGATATCTGTTACAACATCGGCTCCAACTAGGGATGGTACTTTCTCGTAAAGTGCCAAGAACAGTAGAACAAGTGCCTCCATCCATTGGGCGACCTAGCATGAAAGTTGCAATTCTGAGTTCTCCTGCCAGTGAAATTACCATCAGAAACTTTTAATGGAGTCGCCAGAGCATGTGCAACCAATATTTGCCTATGACTGGTTGCTCAACCAGGCCTTAGGACTGCAACAATTTCGTTCTCCCAGGGATAGATATCAACTTCGAAAATCCCTAGCAACGGCGCCAAAATGTTGACACTCAGAACTGAAATGGGTTGCAGCAAATCAATCCCGAGGCAACCTCGAACCACTTTGGATTAGAAGCTACCCTCTCCCAACCCGAGAGGTATCTCTCGAAAAATGTCACAAATTAAATTTAACTAAGCATGAAAAAGGTGGGCAGCTTTATGGGTAATTTATGGTCTTGGATTTTTGGAGTTTGGGGGTTATACCAGGGAAAGGATCCATTGGGCATGGAGTCAAATGAAAACCGAGAAAAAGAGACAATAGCAGAGATCAAATAACTTGCGGAAAGTGAGGCAAAGTAAGTCTATCTTTCAGCGCTTTGATAAATCATGATGTGGTAGCGGAAAGAAAAAGTAAAGGCTGACGTAGCAAAGGATATTGTAGCAATTCTGAAAATCCAGATTGGTTTTACACCGTTGATAGATGGTGCAGAGGAAAGACAATAAACAATTACAGAAAACCCAAATCCTTTCGTTATAGTAGTGGTCGTACTAAAGTATAACGAAGCACCTCGGTTAGAAGAAAACAAAATGTAATGCAATCGTGATGGATTAAGGAAGACATAAAGATATGGTAAAGACAATATCAACTGCGAGTAAGGAACACATAAATGAAATCCAAACGGTTTTAACACAGCTGAAAGAGAAGAAAAACATGCTGAAAGAAATCAACCGTGATGAATCTCACAGTCGCAAGTAAAAAATCTTCTTTATTACTCCATTAAAGGATTACAAAATCTTAGCAATTACAATGAAACCCTCCTCGAAAGAGGTTTCCCCAATGCTGCGCTCATGCGCCCCCTCCTCCTCCTTTTTTTTGTCTCTCCATATATCATTCTTTTAAAAAGAAAAAATGAAACTCTCGAAGTTCCAGGAATTTGAAACGGTTAGTCTTCATGGAAAATTTCGACTACCAAGTGTTCTATAGTATGCTCTGCAGGCTACTTGAACCGCTACCAATGGCTTTGACAAGTGGACAGGTTCTAATGTTGGTATCATTTTACAGTTTAAACTGCCAAACTTGCAGTCTTGGCTTCTGTTGTCTCTTTGAATCCTAGAAATCGTGAGACTCAAAACCTCAGTCAACATCCATAGAATTTGAATCCTTTGGAGGAGAGTATTTTTCAAATTTATTCATGAGAACGATGAAAACCAAACAAACCAATAACTGCACTTTGACATCGTAAATGTATACATAGCAATAAACCAGTGGTTTCAGTTAGAAGTATTGTATGGAGGTGATTTGAGTCAATTTGCGGAGTCTGTTCAACTTACACCTCCCAGTCAGTCACTCCGTCTTCAGTCCAGCCATGACGTATTGACCCTTCCAATGTTGAAGAGGTACCATTCAAATTTCGAAGGCAAGGCCTGACCCGAATGAACTTTTAGTTCATGAACACCATATCAGGAGCTTGCTCCCCGGACTCTTGTGTGTGTCTGTCATATACTGTGGAAATAGATTTCGGAATGGCGAGTGAAAATAGCATGAGAGACCAACCCTTTCGTCTGCTTTGCTTCTTCAACCTCCTTGTGTTGCTTCTCTAGATAAAACCGTGCGAAGCAGCGGATGCAGCTTTGGATAGCATAGTGTTAGGCGCCTCTCTCACGAATAGCGAGAGCAGGGTTTCTAGGAGCGGTAACTTCGAGTTGGGATTCTTCAATCTCACCAACCACGACGTTACCAATTGGTATGTGGGTATTTGGTATGCCACGAACTCTGAATCTGAGCAGACCATAGCTTGGGTGGCCAACAGGGAGCGGCCCCTGCGGGGCACGTCTGGGGTTTTCAATCTCACAGAGGACGGGAGTCTTAGTCTGTTTTATGGCGGATCCATTGTCTGGTCCTCCACGGGAAACAAGAAGAAACCTTCTTCGGTTGTGATAATGGATTCTGGTAACTTGGTCGTGCTGAGTGTGGAGAATAGCTCTGAAAGCATTTGGCAGAGCTTCGACCATCCAGGAAATACATGGTTACCAGGGATGCAACTTAGTATAAGTCATAGGTTGACATCGTGGAAGAACGACTGGGATCCAACCCCATGGTTATTCAGCTTTCAAATGGATCCAAACGGTGACAACCAGCTCATGCTGTTGTGGAAGAATGACAACACCTACTGGGAAAGTGGTATTTAGCACGACAAAATGTTCAGCAAACTTGTTGGGCCCGTGTCTTCAGAGATCGACGACTACAGAGACAGCATCAATTTGAACTCCAAGTTCAACTTTTTCAGTAACGGTTCGTACGAGTATTTCACTTATTCTGTCGTGAATGATCCTGGGCGTTTGGTTATGAATAAGTCAGGGCAAATTCAGGTGTACACTATGCCGGAAGCTAATGGTTGGAAGATGGTCGATTCACAGCCCGATTCTTTTCAAGTGCCCGATGACTCTCATTCCTACAAGAAGCCCATTCTTGTCGTCTGAGAAACGTTGTATTGCCACCATCATGGATTCTCCTCACAGCTTCCCAGCCCCGCAGGCTGCGATATTTCCAGGTCCAGTTTGATAGTTCTGCTTGCAGAAACGATGCCCTTTCTGCTACCTTTGCAGTCGATGAGAAGCATTTCTAGCCTCAGTCGACTGATCGACACGTAAAATCCATGCCGATGCTCAAGTTCACAACATGCTACGCGGGGAGACATTGATAATGATTACCAATCAAATTAACGGTCGGTTCAAGCGCCGCGAGCAGTTGAGGTTTCAGATTAAATGGGAGAAGGCTGCGACTGGAACCTCTGACATTCCAGGGTTTCATCTCTCAACAACCACTACTGCTGACAATTCTTTCCGGTTTCCGTTGCATCTTTGTTGCTAATTCTTCCTTTCTCGTCAACCTCTACCGGTATACGCGAGCTGTCATGGTGGAAGTTCCAATCTTGTTCAACCAATTCTAATACCCCTGGTTCCATTGACCAGGGATCGTCAACTGTTATCCATGGCATAGATGAGGCGGCTCTCACATATGAACCCCATGTAGCATCATTTGCAATGAGCATCCAAAACACCTCGAACTCATACTGATTATTGCGCATTTTGGTATAGATTTCTTTCAAAATCAAAATCTCCATTTCATCAATTTCGATCCTTGAGATTAACAGCAGAACCAATTTTAATCATGTCGAAGCATCAACTTTCACCTGTTCTGTATGTTTATGTAAAAGCAAATCTCTGCCATCGGTCACCAACAATGCTCTTAGAAATTCAAGACCATAAATCCTTTGAAATATGGCGATCAACAATAGCAGCCAACGTGTTGTTGGGAGCTAAAGTGGATGGCCTAATTTTGCAACCGTAAGCATCTAACAAGAGACATTCATCACAAAAAAACATATATTCTGCCTTACTCATCATCTCTTCCTTAGCATCAACATCAGCCTGATGGAATTTCAAAATCATATGCCATTCACTCGCTTCCAATCTCATTTCTATCCATCGCTCGGTCATCTTCCAGCTTTCGGTAATGTCCACCGATTTCAATGACCTGGTCTTGACAATCGTATCCATCTATTCACCCTCTAGGTTTTTCGCAATTTCTCAAGTTCAATTTTTCTAGCGATGACAAATAAAAAAATCCCCGGATAGTTCTTTCAACTTAGCACAGGAATTCAAATATAATTTTTGTAGAGAACTCAGCTTTCCAAAACCTTCTGGAAGCTTGACAAATGTTTTCACACTTTTCCAAGTTCAAAAGCCCATGATGAGGAGTTTCCAATGTTTGTTATAGAAGTATTGGATGGTTTTACGTCTATGTGAATGATATTCCGCCAGTTGAAGAATTTAAGGGATTGGGCAAGAGATTGGATTACTCTGGCGATTTCTCTCTGAGAAATAATACCATGGCCATCCTCGTCGCGTAAATGCTGGAGATCCCTTCCATTACAGAGCTCTGAAATAATGTAGAGATTTTTTAACGATCTATCTCCGGGCAGTGGTAGGCTTCCATCCTTAAGATTCCTGGGTGTCCGCCCAATAAGTGGCTTTCGAGCATAGAAATCTCATTATATGCATTCATGGTGATGGGCATCTTTTTACAAGCAAATTGTTCTCTAGTAGCCTCTGGACTAGCATAAGTTCGTGGGTGCTTTAAATGGTCTGCACCAATTAGACACAACCTAGCAGTATCTGAAACGTACTCAAAATTTGCTTCCGCGACCAAATAACATGTGTGTGCAGCAGCAACCTCGCCTCTTTCCTTCCATAGACAACCCCCAAGATACACAATCACACGCTCATCACCTTTTGTCCTGTTCGCAGTAATTATAGCCAGATTCTCTTGCCAGTCATTAAGCATCCCACTCATACAATCCTAGTCTGGTTGTTGCATCCCACTAACTGTGCCAGAATATGTAGTAGAAGATGCCAGTTTGTTTGTCAAAATAACAGAGTTGTCTCTTCCTTTCCTATTCCATTTACAATCATAATGTAGGTAGTTTTACACTGAACAAAGGTTGCTATTTCCTCTGTCTTGACACGTAGTCCCAGAAGAAGCAAATTTTGAGCAAGAATGTACAGGGGCTCGGCCAAAAGTTCTAGAAAGCATGCAGCCCCTTACATCACTGCACAGGCAGGCACGACGAATTCCTTCTCGACTAATAAACAAAATGGTAGTGACTAGCAGATGAAATTGAATTGCATAAAGCGCAAAATCTTCTTCCGCAAGCTATCGGGCAATCAGTAAATTCAAAACAAATGAAAATGCGTGAGATATCACCTGTGACACTTGGGCAGCACAGTCAATTTTGATATATGTTACAACATCGGCTCCAACTAGGGATGGTACTTTCTCGTAAAGTGCCAAGAACAGTAGACCAGGTGCCTCCATCCATTGCGTGACCTAGCATGAAAGCTGCAATTCTGAGTTCTCCTGTGAGTGAAATAACCATCAGAAACTTTTAATGGAGTTGCCAGAGCATGTGCAACCAATATTTGCCTATGACTGGTTTCTCAACCAGGCCTTAGGACTGTAACAATGTCGTTCTCCCAGGGATAGATATCAACTTCGAAAATCCCCGGCAACGGCGCCAAAATATTGACACTCAAAACTGAAATGGGTTGCAGCAAATCAATCCCGAGGCAACCTCGAACCACTTTGGATTAGAAGCTGCCCTATCCCAACCCGAGAGGGATCTCTCGAAAAATGTCACAAATTAAATTTAACTAAGCGTGAAAAAGGTGGGCAGATTTGTGGGTAAATGATGGTCTTGGATTTTTGGAGTTTGGGGGTTATACCAGGGAAAGGATCCATTGGGCATGGAGTCAAATGAAAACTGAGAAAAAGAGACAATAGCAGAGATCAAATAACTTGCGGAAAGTGAGGCAAAGTAAGTCTATCTTTCAACGCTTTGATAAATCATGATGTCGTAGCGGAAAGAAAAAGGAAAGGCCGACGTAGCAAAGGATATATGTAGCAATTCTGAAAATGCAGATTGGTTTTACACCGCTGATAGCTGGTGCAGAGGAAAGACAATAAACAATTACAGAAAACCCAAATCCTTTCGTTATAGTAGTGGTCATACTAAAGTATAACGAAACACCTCGGTTAGAAGAAAACAAAATGTAATGCAATCATGATGGATTAAGGAAGACACAAAGATATGGTAAAGACAATATCAACTGTGAGTAAGGAACACATAAATGAAATCCAAACAGTTTTAACACAGCTGAAACAGAAGAAAAACATGCTGAAAGAAATCAATCGTGATGAATCTCACAGTCGCAAGTAAAAAATCTTCTTTATTACTCCATTAAAGGCTTACAAAATCTTAGCAATTACAATGAAACCCTCCTCAAAATAGGTTTCCCCAGTGCTGCGCTCATGCGCCCCCTCCTCCTCCTTTTCTTTGTCTCTCCATATATCATTCTTTTAAAAAGAAAAAATGAAACTCTCAGCGTTCCAGGAATTTGAAACAGTTAGTCTTCATGGAAAATTTTGACTGCCAAGTGTTCTATTGTATGCTCTGTGGGCTACTCGAACCACTACCAATGGCTTTGACAAGTGGACAGGTTATAATGCCGGTATCATTTTACAGTTTAAACTGCCAGACTTGCAGTCTCGGCTTCTGCTGTCTCTTTGAATCCCAGAAATCGCGAGACTCAAAACCTCAGTCAACATCCATAGAATTTGAATCCTTTGGAGGAGAGTATTTTTCAAATTCATTCACGAGAATGATGAAAACCAAACAAACCAATAACTGCACTTTGACACCGTAAATGTATACACGGAAATAAACCAGTGGTTTCAGTTAGAAGTATTGTATGGAGGTGATTTGAGTCAATTTGCGGAGTCTGTTCAACTTACACCTCCCAGTCAGTCACTCCATCTTCAGTCCATACATGACGTATTGACCCTTCCAATGTTGAAGAGGTACCATTCAAATTTCGAAGGCCAGGCCCGACCCGAATGAACTTTTAGTTCATGAACACCATATCAGGAGCTTGCTCCCTGGACTCTTGTGTGTGTCTGTCATCTACTGTCGAAATAAATTTCGGAATGGCGAGTGAAAATAGCATGAGAGACCAACTCTTACGTCTGCTTTGCTTCTTCAGCCTCCTTGTGCTGCTTCTCCAGATAAAACTGCGCGAAGCAGCGGATGCAGCTTCGGATAGCATAGTGTTAGGTGCCTCTCTCACGAATAGCGATAACAGGGTTTCTAAGAGCGGTAACTTCGAGTTGGGATTCTTCAATCTCACCAACCACGACGTTACCAATTGGTATGTGGGTATTTGGTATTCCACGGACTCTGAGTCTGAGCAGACCATAGCCTGGGTGGCCAACAGGGAGCGGCCCCTGCGGGATGCATCTGGCGTTTTCAATCTCACAGAGGATGGGAGTCTTATTCTGTCTTATGGCGGATCCACTGTCTGTTCCTCCACGGGAAACAAGAAGAAACCTTATTCGGTTGTGATAATGGATTCTGGTAACTTGGTCGTGCTAAGTGCGGAGAATAGTTCTAAAAACATTTGGCAGAGCTTCGACCATCCAGGAAATACGTGGTTGCCAGGGATGCAACTTAGTATAAGTCAGAGATTGACATCGTGGAAGAACGACTAGGATCCAAGCCCAGGGTTATTCAGCTTTCAAATGGATCCAAACGGAGACAACCAGCTCATGCTGCTGTGGAAGAATGACAACACCTACTGGGAAAGTGATATTTGGCACGACAAAATGTTCAGCAAACTTGTTGGGCTCATGTCTTCAGAGATCGATGACTACGGAGACAGCATCAATTTGAACTCCAACTTCAACTTTTTCAGTAACTGTTCGTACAAGTATTTCACTTATTCTGCCGTGAACGATCCTGGGCATTTCGTTATGAATAAGTCAGGGCAAATTCAGGTGTACACTATGCCGGAAGTTAATGGCTGGAAGATGGTCGATTCACAGCCCGATTCCTTTCAAGTGCCCGGTGACTCTCATTCCTACAAGAAGCCGATTCTTTCTGTCTGAGAAATGTCGTATTGCCACCATCATGGATTCTCCTCACAGCTTGCCAGCCCGGCGAGTCGCGATATTGCCAGGTCCAGTTTGACAGTTCTGCTTGCAGAAACGACGCCCTTTCTGCTACCTTTGCAGTCGACGAGTAGTGTTTCTAGGCTTAGCCAACTGATCGACACGTAAAATCCATGCCGGCGCTCAAGTTCACAACATGCTACGCGGGGAGACATTGATAATGATTACCAATCAAATTAACGGTCGGTTCAAGCGTCGCGAGCAGTTGAGGTTTCAGATTAAATGGGAGGAGGTTGCGACTGGAACCTCTGACATTCCAGGGTTTCATCTCTCACCAACCGTTGCTGCTGATAATGCTTTCCGGTTTCCATCGCATCTTTGTTGCTAATTCTTCCTTTCTCGTCAACCGCTACCAGTATACGTGAGCTGTCATGGTCGAAGTTCCAATCTTGTTCAACCAATTCTAATACCCCTAGTTCCATTGACCAAGGATCATCAACTGTTAGCCACGGCATAGATGAGGCGGCTCTCACATATGAACCCCATGTAGCATCATTTGCAATGAGCATCCAAACCACCTCGAACTCATACTGATTATTGCGCATTTTGGTATAGATTTCTTTCAAAATTGAAATCTCCATTTCATCAATTTCGATCCTTGAGATTAACAGCAGAACCAATTTTAATCTTGTCGAAGCATCAACTTTCACCTGTTCTGTATGTTTATGTAAAAGTGAATCTCTGCCATCGGTCACCAACAATGCTCTTAGCAATTCAAGACCATAAATCCTTTGAAATATGGCGATCAACAACAGCATCCAACGTGTTGTTGGGAGCTAAAGTGGATGGCCTAATTTCGCAACCGTAAGCATCTAACAAGAGACATTCGTCACTAAAAAACATAGATGTTGCCTTTCTCATCATCTCTTCCTCAGCATCAAAATCAGCCTGATGGAATTTCACAATCATATGCCATTCACTCGCTTCCAATCTGATTTCTATCCATCGCTCAGTCAGCTTCCAGCTTTCGGTAATGTCCACCGATTTCAATGACCTGGTCTTGACAATCGTATCCATCTATTCGCCCTCTAGGTTTTTCGCAATTGCTCAGGTTCAATTTTTCTAGCGATGACAAATAAAAAATCCCTGGACAGTTCTTTCAACTTAGCACAGGAATTCAAATATAATTTTTGTAGAGAACTCGGCTTTCCAAAACCTTCTGGAAGCTTGACAAATGTTTTCACACTTTTCCAAGTTCAAAATCCCATGATGAGGAGTTTCCAATGTTTGCTATAAAAGTACTGGATGGTTTTACGTCTCTGTGAATGATATTCCGCCAGTGGCAGAATTTAAGGGATTGGGCAAGAGATTGGATTACTCTGGCGATTTGTCTCTGAGAAATAATACCATGGCCATGCTCGTAGCGTAAATGCTAGAGATCCCTTCCATTATAGAGCTCTAAAATAATGTAGAGATTTTTTAACGATCTATCTCCGGGCAGTGGTAGGCTTCCATCCTTAATATTCCTGGGTGCTCGCCCAATAAGTGGCTTTCGAGCATAGAAATATCATTATATGCATTCATGGTGATGGGCATCTTTTTACAAGCAAATTGTTCTCTGGTAGCCTCTGGACTAGCATAAGTTCGTGGGTACTTTAAATGGTCTGCACCAATTAGACACAACCTAGCAGTATCTGAAAGGTACTCAAAATTTGCTTCCGCGACCAGATAACATGTGTGTGCAGCAGCAACCTCACCTCTTTCCTTCCATAGACAACCCCCAAGATGCACAATCACATGCTCATCACCTTTTGTCCTGTTCGCAGTAATTATAGCCAGATTCTCTTGCTAGTCATTAAGCATCCCACTCATACAGTCCTGGTCTAGTTGTTGCATCCCACTAACTATGCCAGAATATGTAGTAGAAGATGCCAGTTTGTTTGTCAAAATAATAGAGTTGTCTCTTCGTTCCCTATTCCATTTACAATCATAATGTAGGTAGTTTTACAGCGAACAAAGGTTGCTATTTCCTCTGTCTTGACACGTAGTCCTAGAAGAAGCAAATTTTGAGCAAGAATGTACAGGGGCTCGGCCAAAAGTTATAGAAAGCATACAGCCCCTTACATCACTGCGCAGGCAGGCATGACGAATTCCTTATCGACTAATAAAAAAAATGGTAGTGACTAGCAGATGAAATTGAATTGCATAAAGCGAAAAATCTTCTTCCGCAAGCTGTCGAGCAATCAGTAAATTCAAAACAAATGAAAATGCGCGAGATATCACATGTGACACTTGGGCAGCACAGTCGATTTTGATATCTATTACAACAGCATCTTCAGCTACAACTTATTCTTCAACTCCAGCCTCATTTTCACTTTCATCCTCACTAACATCTCTAGCATCAACTGTTTGTCTCTTTGTTATCTCCATAGCATCTAATCGAGCATGGAGTTCTCTCATTTCCCCTTGCACAACTGGGTCAGGCATTGGTCTATCTTGGCGTCTTCTGGGTGGCATGATTTAAATTTGTTCCACGCAAAATTCAAGTCACAACTTGCCTTCTGTCTCCTCTCACCTACAGAAACAAATATTGTAGGCTCTGATACCACTTGACATAGAGCCCTACCTTGACTGGGCCTGCTGAACTGCCAGTCTAAGGATATCTTATATCACTGAGCTAAAATCACTCTTCTGGTCCACTACTAGAACCTTCAATCGACCAAAACCACAGGTCCTTCTGCAAAACCCCGCCTGTGCAAACTAGCACAGGATGCAAGCTCTCTTCCTACGCGACCACGGTGCCATGTCTGTGTACCAACTCAACACCACTCGCACTTCGCAGTTTCGGGAATGTTGGCGAGATACAACTCCAACACCCCAACCTCCAAAACTCTGAAATCCGAAAAGGGCCTAGCAAGCTCTAACCCTCTGTTCTATACACTCGATGTGACCTTCCTCTAGGAACTACGTTCTAGCTCCCAATTGTTTTGGGATTTCGCGATTCGTAGAATCAACGAACAACTTCTCCTTTCCTTCCAAGATTCCTGATTCCCGAAGATCCGATGACCCCAGGTCTACGGTCTAGATCCTCCACAAATCAACGACCAAGATTTAGTCGACGATTCACCTTTCACGACTTTGGGGAAGTCTTCACCTCTGTTTCCCCGATATCCTGAAACAAACCAACGTTCTAGATCTATTGGGATCGACGGCCCCTAACTCTCCTGAGCTTCAAGAGTTGAATGGATCTCTGCCTTATCCTCCTCGTAGCTCTGTTTGATCTGACGGTTCATGGAAAATAGACACTTCTCCCTTGAAACTTTCCACTGTCTATCCAGATCTCAATGAGTCCCTGGTCAAGTAGCTCAGCACTGACTCTCTGAACTTGATTTCCCCCAGCGACTACAACTTTCGTCCCCCCTTTGAATTTTCGAACAACGCTATCCTTCCTGAGCTTATTCCTTCTGAAAAATTTTGGATTCTAAAGAATACTACACACACACCTTGCACGTCTTCGCAATAACCTTCAGGTATCCAACAATTCTTACCCTATGCACTCCTCGCAACAAAGATCCTTCAACCACTCCATTGGGATAAAGAAATCTAGCACTCTCCTCAGCCTAGGAACTCTTTGCACGACTCTATTCCACACTCCTACTTCTTCTGGTATAAGTTAACGTTGTCTCTCCTAAGTTTTCTGAGATAAAACTCAGAATCTTGTCAACGCACTCCTTGCGGGCTCTCATTGCACTCCTTGTAGGATTTCTCAGGAAGAGAAACAATTGAAACTTATACTTCTCCTCTCACAGACTTCATACATTCACCATGAAATCACGAGCATACACATAGCATTGAAACAAATACATAACAGAGAATACAAGCAAATTGTAAACATACCATTCAATAGATGCAAACATTAACCATGACAACACCATGAAATGGAATCAAAGTATTCTTATATTTATTCTAGTGCTCATGTACATGAATTCAACAACAATAGCTATCTGCTTATACAACCTTCCACAATCTTTGTTCTTCTACTCTCCTATTATCTTGCTCTACAGCTTACAATTACTATCAGAATAATTCTTCTCCTTACAATACAATACATGTGAGGGAGCTTTCTAGATTTTTCCCTCCTACAGCTCTAGCTATCTAATCGAAATTAAAAGCTACCTACTTTACATTCATTACAATTAAATTCCTCCATGTCCGACAGATGAGAGCAATGCTCAAGATCTGTTTTACAATATTTCAAACATAAATGCAAATACATCCTTCTGGATGTAACATGAATGCTCTGTCTTTTGAAATTCAAAATGCCCTCAAAATGTGTGTTGGTGCGTCTCCAGTTGTCCTTCTCTTTTGTGCTTGCTTTGCTAGCTTGCTTACGATGCTCCTGCATCATTGGACATCACACTAGGGCCAAATCCACCATACATTAAGCAACAGTGAGCTATCATATCCATTATTTTAATAGGTATATAAAAGGGAGGATTTTTTACAGAGTTTCTAAAATTATTTACACTTAACTTATTTACAAGAAAAATCATCTCTGTCCTGTTTTTCATGTTTTTCATATAAACTAGCTATTGTAGAAATTTTACCTTCCATATAATTCTTCAAATGTTGTTGTTGTTCGGGGATGGTGACCATGTCCAAGAGAGATGCATATGATCTTATATTAGCTAATATCTTAAGAATGTTATACTTTGATGGAGGTAAAGAGGTTGATATCTTTTTACTTTGAGTTGTTGTAACAACTTAAGAATTTGTATCTTGAGAGCATGAACTATGAGAAAAACTGGTCATTACCATCATTACATCCTCTTCAGGAGCCCAATCTAAAGCAACAATAGTTGTTTCAGTCTCCTTTCCAAAGATTCTCTCTTGTGTTGTTTTATTGACTTCACAAGTACTTTCTACATGATTATCATCAAAGAAATTACACCAAGCCCTAGAGAGAATAGCCTTTGGTTGATTTCTCAAAATGGCTTGTGTGGAAGACTCAATGGGAGCTGATGTTGAAGTGACCCCTTTCCTCTCATAATCAATCATTTGATTGCTCATAATTTAGACAAGTTGGAAATCTATCGACATATCAATCTGCTTAACAAAATCTTCTTTGGGAAGACCATTTCTTTCCAATTGTTCTTCATACTCTAAACAAGTTTGAAGTGCAAACCCTAAATTTGTTGCATTCTTCCCTCCTAATATTTGGTGATAAGAAGAGAGAAATGCATTGTAGTATTGGATAGAATCAACTTGGTTATGAGGTCAGATTAGTTCAAGGATTTGTTTGTGTAATTTGGTGAAGAGGAGATTGAAAGACTTGATTGTTTCACCATTATTATAAATGATGTTGTTATATTCTCGTAATTGATCTGCTGGATTTTTGGGTTGCCAATAAGTTGATTTAAACCAGTAAGTTAGTTCATCCCAAGTCAAAAAGACTTTAGGAAGGAGTTCTATATGTTAATATACGTATATATATTAACATATATGTTAATATATATGTTAATATATATACATATAGAACTCCTTCCTTAGAACTCCTTCCTAAATTAATATATTAACATATATGTTAATATATATACATATATTAACATATAGAACTCCTTCCTAAAGTCTTTTTGACTTGGGATGAACTATATGTATATATATTAACATATATGTTAATATATATAATATGATTCTTATTCCTTATTATCAACAAAACCCTGCTATGAACAAGAAGATTCAAGTAATTCAAAAATGAATAGAATATGAATGTAATATCACTTTAGAGCAAGAGAAAAACTTATCAGATTTTGTGCCTCTCTATTCTCTCTTGATTTGTCCCCTCATCAAGTCCTTCTTTTATTCTGCAAAGGTAGTTTTGATTAGTTCAACTACATTTAGTTAGATATTTAACTAACTTTAGTTTAGTGGGAAAAAATTTTAATAAATACTCATAATAAGGGTTTTTATAAATAATAACTAATAGATGGGGACCCCCTAAATAAATTTATTGTTTAATTTTCAAAATATCCCCTTGTACCTCCATAATTGCAATATGCATACCATCCCATAAAATAAATTCACATTTGACAGCCCCAAAAAATTAAAATGCCATAAATACACTTGTAGCTCCCAAAATGATCTAAAATATATCAAAATACTATCTGATGTCCAAAAGTGTAAGTATTGCATCAATAAATTGCCACATAAAGTCATCATAAAATGAAATTAAAAATCATATTTCTTGTGGGAGGTTGTCCTCCTCTATCCATTGTCTTGAGATGAAGCCACCCTGTGTGTCTATAAATCTGCCTTGGTAGAATTTTTTTCTTCATTTGAAGATGCTTCAAGGTGCATATCACCAAAGGTAATATTCCTAGGCTCATGTTTTTGGGGAATAGAATGTGAGGTAACATAGTGGGAAGAGTTCTTTAATGAACTAGAGTTAGTTGAGCAAGCAAGTTGCTTCCCTTTACTTGGTTCAGGCTCTCGAGCTAAAGCTTTGAATTTATTAGGCTATTGAGATGACAACGCAAGTGAAGCCATGGAAACAATGGGTTGAAGTGGTTGCTTAGGAGGAGGTGAAGGTAGTGGCAAAGATACAATAGGTCAGTCATGATGATGAGGTTGAGGATTAAGAACTATTTCATTCAATCCATCACTAACAAGAATTTCAGGCTACAAGGACACATGTGGCTCTACAGGAATGTCGATGATGATATGATGAGGTTGTAATGGAGGTATGACATGTGGTTGAGGAGGGTTAAAATATCATTGGCCTGTGATATTAAGATGACCAGTTTATAGGAGTTGATTAAACTACTCTGATTCTGCATCAAAATGGATAGAGAATCTAAGTCGTTTATTTTTCCCCTCTATCATCTAGCTTATTTCCCTTTGTTCCAATTTCCTTTGTTTCCCTTGTTATATTTGTTAGACCTGTTGCTACCCCGGCCGAAAAAACTCATATAATTAATCATAAAGGCTCTATTAGTGTATGTAAAGAATAGTAATTAAATCATCAAACATAACTTAGCATTTGACATAATTGTAAAGCATGGCTCTGATTCAATCAACAATCAAGCATGCAAACATCTAGGGAGAAGTGAAGGAAAGGGAAATCAAAACCAAACAATTGCTTTGCATTTAAACATTTTCCAAACTACATATCATTCCTTCTTTGACATATTGACATTCATTTTATGAATATGGGAAATATAATGAAAATAGGGAAGACGTGAAATGGGTTTGTAATGAGCATAAAGTGAAAGTAAATGATAAAGATGAGCGGTACATGTTCATAAACACAACACATCAGTAATCAATCTTGAGCCAATATCTTGGTATTTATACCATATTCCATTCATTAATCAAGTCACATATGCCATGCCAAGTATCATTCACATTGATTGTTAGTATGTCCATTATCCTTTATTCTTAAATTTATTTATATAATAGGGGGAATAACATGAATTAAAATCAAACATGATATTGGGACTTTATGAATAATTTATGAAAAGTGGAAGTATGAAGGAATTGACTCTAAAAATAAACAAAATTAGCAACAGTCATAACCCTTTTTTATCATCCATCATTTTTTGTCATCCTTGACTTATACTTGGATGATGAGTATATCATCTTGTAATTGTATTTCATAAAACATATCTCATGATTGAACTTCCAACTTTAGTAGAAATAGATAATTGACATTGTATCTTTTCCAATTCAATACTTAACCATACATGTGATAGTTTGTGTATATTCTTCTTGTATTCGAAAACTACTCATGCCAAACTATCAGTAATATTTTCTCTTAAACGGAAAACAATTTTATCTT
>ML804274.1:72003-96506 GCA_009831015.1 Picea engelmannii | reverse complement strand
TGAAGGCTTTTGTTAATATGCATTGATTTTGTAGTTAGTAGGAATGAGTTTGCAAACTCATACACTAACCCCGTGTGCAATTAAATATTAGATTGTATCTTATTTATGCTTTTAAAATCAAGTTTAAAACAGAGTTTGGAACAAAGTAGAACATAGTTTTAGTTTATGTTTTCTTTAACGAGGCTTCGATGGATGGATAGGGTTAGTTTCAGTTTTTATTTGTAGATTGCCTATTCAATTGTTATTTAGATTTTTCTTAACTAGTTGTTGATTAATTTGTTCGTTAGTTTACTTGCTATATGCTAGAATTATGGTTTAATTTTTGTTTATACGCATTTTCCTTTCCGCAATTTGAATTGTTAAGATAGATATAACATAGTTTTATGCGATTTCTTTCCTAGAATTAGATTGCAATTCCAATTCTTAGTTAATGATTGAATTAAATTATGAGTTTTGCTTGCATAGCATATAGTACAATTATAATCTCGTTATACTGTTGATGGTTAATGCAGGAGTAATAATCACATGAATATGCAGGGTAATTGACGTTGTTTCCGTAATGGCTAAGTTCTCACTGGATTGCTTAATCCACACTTTTCACTTTTCTATTGAAATCAATATTGAGCTTATACCTCTTGAATTATCTTTCGTTGTCAAATGCCATCGAGATATTATAACACATCGGAGACATTCACACGACCACCAACACTATATTTGAGTTTTTATAGGTTAAAAGATAGTTTCTTGCTTTTGTAGTTCAGAGGATAGTTTTCTTGCTCTTGTAGGATAGATAGCCTTTTGCTTTGGTAGATTAAAGAGCAGTTTGTTTATCATGGATTAAAGGTTAGTTGTTAGTTCTTCCTTCTTTCAATTAAATAGATTTCCTTTTATGAATTAGAGATAGTTGTATTAAGAATAGAGTTGACTTGTCTCTTAGTTAGTTGCTTATTGAGTAGTCTTAATTAGTTTACTTGTTATAGAAGTTATCCTAGGGTAGTTAATTGTTTACTTGCTTTAATAGGTTAAATTGATTACTTGTTTATTCTTGCTTTAATAGTATAGTTGCCTATTTATTTACTTGCTTTCATAGGATATGTGTTCATTGAATTTAGGTAGGCTAGTTAAAGTAGTTTGCTTTTGCTATTTGTTTATTGTTATGCTTAAATAGTTGTTTTTCCTTATAATTGAACTAGTTTTGTTTCAAGTAGGGTTTTCACTTGTTTTCCTAGAACTATCCATCGATCCTTGGTTCAAAAGTACTTAGGTTACATAGTTTAAAGTTGCTTAGTAGAGTTTGATCATTAGATAGCTTTGCTTGAATAGATTAGCCCTTAGATAGCCACTTCCTTAGTTAAACCATACTACTACCAGCCCTTCTACCTTGGCATATATTTTGCTACAACTCTAAGCTTACTTACCCCGGGTTGACAATTTAATTGAGGGTTTTTAGTGTGTGTCTAGTGCATATAGAACACCCATCACAGTCTAAGGATGACAAGGCAAACATCTTCATTGAGCGCATTCAACACATCCACCAACAGGTTCATGACATCTTAGACAAAGCCAATGCTAAGTACAAGCAACGACATGATCAACATCGGGTGCCACACAACTTCCAAGTGGGCGACAAAGTGTGGCTAGATTTACAAAAGGAGCGCCTCGCTGGACCCTACCGCAATATTTGCCCGCTCCAATATGGGCCATACACCATCACCAAGGTTGTAGGGGACATGCCTTTGAGCTCAGTATTCCACCATTCCTTGGTCTGCACCCATTGTTCAATGTGGACCGCCTTCGGCCCTACTTTCCACCTCTATTGGACACATCCTACATTGCAGAACAACTCACACTAACAGAGTTAAACCTAGATTGCATGGAACAAGCCACAAATGATCAGATTATGCACACACAGATCAAGACCACACGCCAGCAGAGGATCCAGCTATATTGAGTTGTGAAAGCAGGCCAACTCCTTCACCAGGGCAAGTGGCTCACCAGGGACCAAGTTCAACAGAAGTTTCCGAATCTCATGGAGGAACTCAACGCAATGGGGACCATTGCTTCCTAAGGGGGGAGGAATGATCCTGGTGGATATTGGTGGTCACCCGCCTATTCTACTTGGACCCACAACATCGTTCCTTTTAGTTTTTTAGTTTCCTTAATTGTAGCACAGTTAACCATTTTTAGCAGTTTTTCGGGTCCTGAACTTCCAGAGTTGTTTTGAGGCCTTAAACAACGTTTTTTGGCATCAAATGCTTCGACAAATATGAGTTTGTTTCAGACTCGATATTCATTGTTAACAGTGTATTCCACGAATAGATATTTCTAACGATGTATCATGTGCGTCAAACAGATATAGTATGCCAAAGTTACGACCCCGGGAAATGGATGGACCGATTTACCTCGGCGGGGCCCATATTCTGGTGTTTCATCTCCTAGGGTTAGGTTTTTGGTTATTTAGGGTTTTCCATTGTTTCTCAATAATATACAGGCCTTCGAGCCTCATTGTAACATAGATTTCAGAGGCCAGGAGCCGCACATCTCTTCTCAGAGATAAGCTATTAGCGCCCTAGCTATTTTATTTCCATTTTGTCTGTAATCATATTTTAGTCATTTGTTTTTAATGAAATGAAGTTTTATTTCTGCTGCATCTCTACGTTTATGTGTATTTCTGTATTTCATTGTGTTTCTGCATAAATCTAGATCAGTGGTATCAAATCAGTCTGCTCTTTCTTGATCCTTCTTTGCATATCCCCAATGAGGTCGGGGTATAAGGAGTTAGGGCTCGATTTGGTTGAACCGTTGCAAGATTAGCCTCATAAACCTCGATGGTCACCCATGGGGGAAGAAAAGAAAGATGAGGGAGTAGGAGATCCTATCAAATTATTTCTCGAGGAGGCCCTCAAGAAACAAAGGAATGCGATGCTTTTCCCAGATCCTTCAACGACTGCCCACTAGCATCGCATCTACATCCACCAACCGCTCTGGAGGCGCCAGTCCTTTTAAGGTACAAGTAAACTTTTGACATTCCCATATTTTAGGGACAAATAGATGCAGATGTCGTAGATAGATGGTTCAATCTGTTAGAAGGATATTTCTCGGTTCATGACTTTTCCGACTGAGAAAGGATTATTTTTGCACTCCTTAAAGCCGCCCCCCATGTCAACAACTGGTGGGAAACCTACTGGGTGCAAGAGAGCGAGGGGGAACCCTCTCTTTCTCGGTCGCACCCACTTTGAATTCTTTTCGAGACGCCATCAAGGACCAATATTATCCCGTAGGGAGCTATGAGGACAAATACATGCAATGGACTACGTTGTGACAACAAAGGGACCAAGATGTGCATGAGTTGACGAATATGTTTCATACCCTACGCACAAAGTTGGGTATCAAAGATTTGGAGAAACATTTGGTGTTAAAGTACCACATTTGTTTGCATAGATAAATTCAGGAGGAAATAGAGTTCCTTGACATCTCCTCGCTTGGTGCGACATACCGGTATGCTACCAAGATTAAGCAGAAGTCCAAACAGAATAAGCAAGACTTTGGGTCTATGAATCAGAAGCAAGGGAAAGGTACCCCCAAGTCGTTGAACAAAGGACCAAGACAAGGTGGGGAGACCCATGACAACCTGCCAAAGCCACAAGCAAAGAACAACACCACGAAGCCAAAAAAGGACACAGGGAAGTGGTGTGAGTTCCATAAGAGCTCCACTCACAACGCAAGTGAGTGTCGGGCCAAGCAGTCACTAATAGCCAAGTTGAAGGTTTCTGAATCGAATGCAGGCTCCGACTCTGAATCAAAACCCAACAAGGGGAATGACAAAGGGAAGTAGATTATCGATGCGAAGCCCAACGCCACTGTTTTCACCACAAAGATCCAGAAGAAGGAACCAGAAGATCCAAAGTAGGCGGAGTGCCTCTGACATTCCTAGATGTGGGTAAAGGGTTTCTCGTTGTAGTTCATTGTCGACAGAGGGAGCCAGAAGAACCTCATCTCAATAGAGGTCATGAAATGACTGGACTTGCCGACCAGAGCACACCCACAACCATACACCATCGGGTGGATGCACCAAGGATGGGACCTCTGTGTCAGCCATCAATGTCGCCTTCCCTACAACTTCAATCCCTTCACGGATGAGGTTATTATGTGACATTACTCCTCTTGATGTTTTCGATGTATTATTAGGCCAACCATACTTGTGGAAGTGACATGTTGTGTATGAGTCCAAGACTCGTGCTGTTATGATTACTTTTGGCAATAAGTTGTACAGGATACCGAAAATAGCACCGCCTACATCCATCTCTTTGGTTACTGCAAAACAATGCAGTAAGCTCATTGCCAAAACCAGGAAATTTGTTTTCCTGATGATCCGCCCTTAGGGCAAGAAGAAGATTGTGGACAAGACCTCCAGACAGGGCCCCTCTACATGGCAGCAACATATGGATAAGGTCATGGAGGAGTACGAGGACAACTTCACCTCCCCCACAGGGGTGCCTCTACGCTGCCAGGTCAAGCACCCCATCGATCTGACCCCAGGTGCGTCATTGCGCAATGGACCAATCTATCGGCGCTTTGTTCTGGAGAATGAGGAAATCAAGAGGCAGATTCAGGAGCTGTTGCAGAAAGGTCACATCCGACCGATTTCATTGCCCTGTGGGATCTGGATCGTGCTGGTGCAGAAGAAGGATGGGACTTGGAGACTCTGCATTGACTATCGAGTGTTGAACAAGATCACTGTCCGAAATAGGTACCCGATCCCATGGATTGATGACCTTCTTGACCAACTCAAGGGGGATAAAAATTTCAGCAAGATCAACTTGAAGTCTGGGTATCACCAGGTACCAATCAAACCCTCTGATGTGTGGAATACTACCTTAAAATCCAAGGAGGGCGTATTCGAATGGTTGGTCATGCCTTTCGGGTTGACAAATGCCCCTGCAACCTTCATGAGGCTAATGGAAAACATCTTGCGACCATTCACCACCTCATTTGTAGTGGTTTACTTGGATATCATTTCGATCTTCAGCAACACTTGGAAAGAGCACCTCCACCACATCTGACGTGTCCTCCAAACACTATGACAACACAAGTTGTGTGCCAATTTGGAGAAGTGCACTTTTGGCATGACCCAGGTTCAATATCTAGGATACATTATTGATGAGTGGGGGGTGCATGTCGATCCAGCCAAAATCCAAGTCATTTGGGATTGGCCAACCCCAACCACCCTAACAGAGCTCCACATATTTTTGGGTCTTGCCAATTTCTACCGCAAGTTCGTGTTGGGATTCTCTCATATCACTTGGTCGTTGAGTCAAGTCGCCAAGGGAGGAGCGAAAGCAAAATTCTTTTGGTCTGAATCTCAACAGAAAGCGTTCGAAGAGTTGAAGCATCACCTCTCCTCTGCACCAGTGCTCACATTACCAGACTTGCAACAACCATTTGAGATCGAGATAGATGCCTCCAACTATGTTATTGGGGCAGTCCTTACTCAACAAGGGCATCTAATGGCATATCACATAGACACTTTGCGACACATTCCGGAAGTATCCCACTTATGACAAAGAGATGTATTCCATTGTCCAGGCTTGCTGACAATGGAAGCATTACATTTTGGGAAAGGAAATGGTTATCCACACAGATCACCGACCCTTGCAGTTCATACAGACACAAGGGAAGTTGTAGAACGATCGCCATCAAAAGTGGTCCACATACCTGCAACGGTTTCATCTGAACATCAAGTACAAGAAATGAAGCACCAATAATGTTGCAGACTGCCTGAGCTGACCACCTATCATGGCGCTAACCACGGTGCTCAACTCTTGTGGGCATGAGACTTCCGATTGGCCGCTTCTCTACAAAAGTGATCTAGAATTCGGACACACATACAATACACTCTTGGAGGGTAAACAAGCACTTAATTTTCACCTTCAGGATGCCCTGATATGCCACCTGGGACACCTTTGTGTTCCTTCAAGTGAGCGTGCCAATATGATTTGGGAGGCGCACTACGGTCGGGTCACTAGGCATTTCGGGGTCGAGAAAACCGTGGCAGTACTGCAAAATTATTTCTATTGGTTGAACCTTCGACAAGATGTCAGAAAGTACATCAAGTCCTGCACTGCTTGCGTCATTGCCAAATCGACCATCAAGAAGCAAGGCCTTTATACTTCACTGCCTACCCCTAGTCGACCTTGGGAATCCATATACATTGATTACATGTCAGGCCTTCCTTATACTAAGCATGGCAATGACTATTTCTTTGTGGTCGTCGACAGATTCTCGAAGTGTCCATTATGATGACCTGCAAGAAGAATATCACAGCAAAAGTCACTGCTAAACTCTTCTTTGAACTAGTGTGGGTACGCTTTGAGATGCAACAGTCTATCATCCCAGATTGGGACAACGGGTTCCTCAGTACATTTTGGTCCAGCCTCTGGTCAATGCTGTACACCAAGCTCACCAAGTCCATAGCTTTCCATCCACAAACTGATGGCCAGACACAGGTCGTCAACCAGATGGTCGTACACATTATGCGCATGTACAACTCAAAGCGTCCACGCACATGGGATGAGAGCCTCCCCTATGTACAACACAGCTACAACCGATCTCTCCATAGCTCAACCAACCACAACCCCTTTCAGGTGGTCTTGTGATTCCAACCATTATGTCCCATTGACGTAGCAATGCCATTTGCAGCTACTCAGGCAGATTCATCTCATGTCTAGTCTCAGGCTGACAAGGAAAACAACTTCATTGAGCGCATTTATCACATCCGCCAACAGGTTCATGACATCTTGGACATATCCAATGTTAATTACAAGCAGCGACATGATCAACATCGGGTGCCACACAACTTCCAGGTGGCTGACAAAGTGTGGCTATATTTGCAAAAGGAGTGCCTCGCTAGACCCTACCGCAAGATTTGCCCGCTCTTATATGGGCCATACACCATCACCAAGGATGTAGGGGATAATGCCTTTGAGCTTAGTATTCCACCATTCCTTGGTCTGCACCCAGTGGTCAATGTGGACCGCCTTCGGCCCTACTTTCCACCTCTATTGGACACATCCTACATTGCAGAACAACTCACACCAATAGAGTTAAACCTAGATTGCATGGAACAAGCCACAACTGATCATATTATGGACGCACAGATCAAGAACACTCGCCAGCAGAGGATCCAGCTATATTGAGTTGTGAAAGCAGGTCAACTCCTTCACCAGGGCAAGTGGCTCACGAGGGACCAAGTTTAGCAGAAGTTTCCTCATCTCATGGAGGAACTCAACGCAATGGGGACCATTACTTCCTAAGGGGGGAGGAATGATCCAAGTGGATATTGGTGGCCACCCGCCTATTCCACTTGGACCCGCACCATTGTTCCTCTCAGTTTTTCAGTTTCCTTAACTATAACACAATTTATTATTTTTAGCAGTTTTTCAGGTAGTGAACTTCTAGAGCCGTTCTGAGGCCCTAAACGACGTTGTTTGGCATCAAATGCTCCAGCGAAAATGAAGATTTTTTGGACTCAATATCCACTATCAATGATGTATTCCTCGGATAGATCTTTCTAACGATGTATCATGTGCGTTAAACGGAGATAGTATGCCAAAGTTACGACCCCAGGAAATTGATGTACCGATTTACCCCGATGGGGCCCATATTCTGGTGTTTTATCTCGTAGGGTTAGGTTTTTTGATGTTTAGGGTTTTCCATTGTTTCTCAATAATATATAGGCCTTCGAGCCTCATTGTAACACAAAGTTCAGAGCCCAGTAGCCGCCACATCTCTTCTCGGAGATAAGCTACCAATGTCCTAGCTATTTTATTTCCATTCTGTCTATAAGCATATTTCAGTCATTTGTTGTTAATGAAATGAAGTTTTTTTTTCGCTCCATCTTTGTGTTTATGTGTATTTATGTATTTCATTGTTTTTCTGCATAAATGTGGATTAGTGGTATCAAATCAGTCTTCTCTTTCTCGATCCTTCTTTGCATGTCCCCAACGAGGTCGTGGTATAAGGAGTTAGGGCTTGATCTGGTTGAACCGTTGCAAGATCAGCCTCGTAAACCCCGACGGCCGCCCATGGGGGAAGAAAATAAAGATGAGGGAGCAGGAGATCCTATCAAATTATTGCTTGAGGAGGCCCTCGAGAAACAAAGGAACGCGATGATTCACAACTTTTCCCAGATCCTTCAACGATTGCCCACTGGCAGCGCATCTACATCCAACAACCACTATGGAGGCGCCACTCCTTTTAATGTTCAAATAAACTTTGACATTCCCATATTTGAGGGACAAATAGATGCAGATGTCGTAGATAGATGGTTCAATCTGTTAGAAAGATATTTCTCGGTTCATGACTTTTTCGACCAAGAAAGGATTATTTTTGCACTCCTTAAAGTCGCCCCCCATGTCAAGGATTGGTGGGAAACCTACTGGGAGAAATAGAGCGACGGGGAACCCTCTCTGTTCTCGGTCACACCCACTTGGAATTCTTTTCAAGATGCCATCAAGGAACAATATTATCTTGTGGAGAGCTATGAGGACAAATACATACAATGGACTATGTTGCGGCAATAAAGGGACCATGATGTGCATGAGCTGACAAATCTGCTTCATACCCTACGCACAAAGTTGGGTATCAAAGATTCAGAGAAACATTTGGTGTTAAAGTACCGCAGTTTTCTGGATAGACCCATTTAGGAGGAAATGGAGTTCCTTGACATCTCCTCGCTTGGTGCAGCATACCGGTATGTTGCCAAGATTGAGTAGAGATCCAAACAGAAGAAGCGAGACTTTGGGTTTGCGAATCAAAAGCAAGGGAAAGGTATCCCCAAGCCGCTGAACAAAGGACGAAGCCAAGACGGGGCAACCCAGGACAACCCCCCAAAGCCACAAGAAAATAAAAACACCACGAAGCCAAAAAAGGACACGGGGAAGTGGTGTGATTTCCATAAGAGCTCCACTCACAACACAAGTGAGTGTCGGGCCAAGCAGTCACTGGTAGCTGAGTTGAAGGCTTATAAATAAGATGTATGCTTCAACTCTAAATCAGAACTCGACAAGGGGAATGATAGGGGGAAGTAGATTATCGATGAGGAGCCCAACGCCACTGTTTCCACCATGAAGATCCAGAAGAAGGAACTAGAAGATCCAAAGGAGGCAGAGCACCTCGTCCATTCCCATATGTGGGTAAAGGGTCCTCCGTTGCAGTTCATTGTCGACATCGGGAGCCATAATAACCTCATATCAGTAGAGGTCATGAAACTACCGGGCTTTCCAACCACAACACACCCACAACCATACACCATCGGGTGGCTGCACCAAGGACAGGATCTCCGCGTCAGCCAACAATTATGCCTTCCCTACAACATCAAGCCCTTCACGGATGAGGTATTATGTGACATTGCTCCTCTTGATGTTTCCGATGTATTATTAGGCCAACCATACTTGTGTAAGCGAAATGTTGTGTATGATTCCAGGCCTGGTCTTGTTATTATTACTTTGGGCAATAAGTTGTAATACAGGATACCGGAAATAGCACCACCTACATCCATCTCTTTAGTTACTGCAAAACAATGCAATAAGCTCATAGAAAAAACCAAGAAATTTGTTTTCCTGATGATACGCCCTCAGGGCTTGATCCAGGTGGATATCGGTGGCCACCCACCTCCTCCAACTGGCTCAAAACAGTTTTCTAACAATTTTGGCAATTTACTATTTTTAGCAGTTGTAACTTCCAGGGCCATTTTCAGGGCCTAAATGAAGGTTTTTCAGGATTGATCTCCTCAATAATAGCCAAAGGCATGATACAACCCCCAAAATGAATCTCCTTGACAATACCTTTCCAACGGGCTATCATCTGCCTAAAACGGAGATCATATGCAAAAGTTACGACTCCAGGAAGTTGATGTACTAACTTACCCAATTGGGGCCCACATGACTTTTGGCGCTTCATATCCTAGTGTTAGGTTTTTGGATGTTTAGAGTTTTTGACATTCATGTTTATTGTAAAAAGGCCTTCAGAGCCTTGTTGTAATCATCTTCTTGCGAATGAGCACAGTGGTCACATCTCTTCTGAGAGATAAGCCGCCACCATTCCAGCAAGCTTGTTTTCGCTGCATTTTACAATTTCAACTTATTTCCTTATTGAATAGAAAATCAGTTTTACTGTATCTCTATTATTTTGTGTTAAACACATGTTAATAATCTGTATTCATTTCATTCTGCTCACAAAATCCGGATTAGTGGTATCAAAGCGGCTTGCTCTTTGTCGTCTTAATGCATGTCCCCAATGAGGTCGGGGTACAAAGAGTTGGGTCTCGAGCTTGTTTCTCTTGAGGACAAAAGCTCTCACACACCGTAGAGACCTCTCATGGCAGGAGAAAAGAAATATGATGGGACAGGAGATCCTTTCAAACTGTTGATTGAGGAAGCCCTCACGCAACAAAGGAACAAGATGATGGATAGTTTCGCGCAAATCCTTCGACGACTCCCAACAAGCGACGCATCTTCTTCGAGCGGAGGCGCCACCCCCTTCAAGGTACAAATAAAATTCAATATTCCTATATTT
Source organism: Picea engelmannii (assembly GCA_009831015.1). Classification (NCBI taxonomy): domain Eukaryota; kingdom Viridiplantae; phylum Streptophyta; class Pinopsida; order Pinales; family Pinaceae; genus Picea; species Picea engelmannii. The sequence continues at coordinate 85,931 of ML804274.1, read as the reverse complement.
GAAGGTAATATAGATGCAGATGTTATAGACAAGTGGTTGAATCTACTAGAAGGGTAATTTTTTGTCCATAACTTTTCGAATAGAGAAAAGATCACTTTTGCGCTCCACAAATTCGTTCCCCATGTCAAAGATTGGTGGGAAACTTTCTGTGAGCAAAAGGAAACAGAGGAACTCTCATTATTTACAGTCATGGCCACCTGAGATTCCTTCAGGGATTCTTTCAAGAAACAATACTACACCGTCGAAAGTTATGACGACTTGTATACCAAATGGACCACACTGCGACGAGAAAGAGACCAAGCAGTGCCAGATTTCACGAATATCTTTCATACCTTGTGCACCAAGCTGGCTATCAAAGATTCAGAGTAACATATGGTTCTCAAGTATCGCAGCACTCTGCATAGATACATCCAGACTGAAATGGAATTTCTGGACATCTCATCCTCGGGCGCGGCCTACCGATATGCCGTCAAAATCAAGCAGAAGCTCAAGCAAAAGATGCAGCAATTTGGGCCTGGGAATCCCTCACAACAAAAGCCAAGAAAGGGTGGCCTCAACCCATAGAACAAAGGACAGAGCAAATATGGACAGTATCAGGACAACCAGTCCAATCCGCAAGCAAAGAAGGACACTGAAAAGACAAAGAAAGATACCGGGAAGTGGTGCGACTTCCATAATATCCCTTGGCATAACACTATTGACTGCCGCTCAAAGTAGTTGCTGGTGGCTAAAGTGAAAGCCTCTGACTCAGATGCAGGTTCTGACTCTGAGTGAAAACCAAAAAGGGAAAGACAGATCATTGACGTGGAACCCAGTGCCACTGTTGCTACCACCAAGCTCCATCCTAGTGAACCAGATGAGCCAGAAGAAGGAGAATGCCTCTTCCATTCACAAATGTTGATAAAAGGCACCCCGCTGCACTTCATTGTGGATAGCGGTAGCCATAATAACCTCATCTTGACAGAGGTCGTCAAGCAGTTGGCCCTGTCGACAACACCGCACCCACAACCCTACACCATTAGGTGGCTTCACCAATGAAGCGATCTCCGTGTCAGCCAACAGTGCCGACCATTGTACGACATCAAGCCCTTCAAAGACGAGGTATTGTGTGATGTTTCTCCTCTCAAAGTTTGTGATGTTCTTTTGGGCCAACCTTACTTATGGAAATGTCATGTTGTATATGAGTCTAGGCCTCATAGTGTTATTATTACTTTGAACAGGAAATTGTACATGATACCCGAGGCAGTCCCACCTAGTGCTATTTCCTTGATCTCTACTAAGCAATGCAGGAAGGTCATTTCTCAGACGGGGAAGTTAATCTTCTTCGTGATTTGCTCTCAGAATAAACGAAAGATCACAGCCACATCCAAGGTCTCTGCGGTCGACCTCTCCACATAGCAAAATCAAGTAGATAAGGTCGTGGAAGAATACTCAAATATCTTCTCCTCACCTACCGGGGTACCTCCGCACTACTAGGTCAAGCACCCCATCGATCTAACCCCCAGTGCACCACTACCTAATGGGCCCATCTATCATCGCTCTCTATTAAAGAATGAGGAGATCAAGCGACAGATCCAAGAACTGCTCCACAAAGGGCACATTCATCCCAACTCATCACCTTGCGAGATCCCAATCGTGTTGGTACAGAAGAAAGATGGAACTTAGCAACTCTGCATTGATTACCAGGCTCTAATAAAATCACAGTCAGAAACTGGTATCCGATTCCCCGAATCGACGACCTCCTTGATCAACTCATAGGGGCCAAATACTTCAGTAAGATTGATTTGAATTCTGGCTACCACTAGGTCCTGATAGAACAAACAAATGTATGGAAAACCCCCTTCAAGTCAAAGGAAGGCCTTTTTGGATGGTTGGTCATGCCCTTTGGTTTGACAAATGCTCCAACCACTTTCATGAGGATGATGGACGATATCCTGCAACCATTCACCAATACTTTTGTAGTGGTGTATCTGGATGACATTCTCATTTACAACAAGACTTGGGCCGAACACTTGCAACATATTCAACAGGTTTTGCACACCCTGTGGTAGCACAAGCTATATGCCAACTTGGAAAAATGATCCTTCGACATGGACAAGGTCCATTATCTAGGCTACATAATTGATCAGCATGGCGTACATGTGCATCCAACCAAGATCCAAGTCATCCGTGACTGGTCAGCCCCAACCACACCCACTGAACTTCGGAGCTTCTTGGGCCTTGCCAATTTCTACCGCAGGTTCGTGTTGGGATTCTCTCATATTGCATGGGCCCTTAGCCAAATAACCAAGGGTGGTGGTAAAGCCAAATTTGCGTGGGTTCGGTCCCAACAACAAGCGTTCGACGATTTGAAGTAGCACTTTTTCTCAGCCCCAGTACTTTCACTACCAGACCTACAAAAACCCTTTGAGATCGAGACAGATGCTTCAGACTATGCAGTGGGCGCCGTTCTCACTCAACACGGCCACTCCGTGGCCTATCATAGTGAGACACTTTTAGATGTTGTTCGTAAGTACCCTACTTACAACAAATAAATGTACTCCATTGTGCAAGCCTGCCACCAGTGGAGACATTACATTCTTGGGAAGGAGACAATCATCCACACTGATCATAAGCCACTGCAGCTCATGTAGACACAAGGAAAATTGCAGAATGACCACCATCAAAAGTGGTCCACATACTTGCAGCAATTCCACCTCAAAATCAAGTATAAAACAAGAAACATCAATCGCTTCATTGATTGTCTCAGCAGACCTCTAGTCGTGACACTCACCACAGTGCTAAAATCCTACAACCATGAGACCTCTGGATGGCCCCAACTCTATGAGACAGACCCAGACTTCGCCACCACCTACCAAACGCTAGGTGGAAATGCAATTGTTGATAATTTCCATCTTCTGAATGGGTTGTTGTGTCGTCTGGGCCATATCTCTGTTCCATCAAGCGAGTGAGCAAAGCTAATCTAGGAAGCCCACTACAGTCGGGTGGCAGGACACTTCGGTGTCGAAAAGACAGTGGCGATACTAAAGAAACATTTCTACTGGCTGAAACTTCGACAGAAGGTCAACAAGTATATCAGGCCCTGCACTGTCTGCGCTATTACCAAACCGACCACCAAGAAACAGGGCCTGTACACCCCTCTTCCTACTCCTGGCACACCATGGGAATCCATCTCAATGGACTACATGTCGAACCTTCCATCCACCAAACAGGGAAATGACTGTGTTTTTGTGGTTATTGATCGCTTTTCTAAGATGGCGATTCTGGTTGCCTGCAAGAAGAACATCACAACAAAGGCCACTACCAAGCTCTTCTTTGAACGAGTCTGGGTACATTTTGTAATCCCACAAACCATTGTCTCAGATTAGGATAGTCAATTTCTCAGCACATTCTAGTCGAGCCTTTGGTCACTGCTGGACACCAAGCTCACCAAATCCACGAGCTTCCACCCCTAGACAGATGGCCAAACTGAGGTCATCAATCGAATGATTGTGCATATCCTTTACATGTATAATTCAAAGCACCCTCACACATGGGATGAGAGCCTTCCCTATGTCCAACATAGCTACAACCGAGTCTTGCATAGCTCAATCGACCACAACCCTTTTCAGGTGGGGTTGGGATTCCAACCATTAGGTCCCATAAATGTTGCACTTCCCCTTGCGATCACCTCAACCGACTCATCTCCTACTCCAACTGAAGCTGACAAAGCCACCCGGTTCATTTAGCGGATCCAACACATCCGCCAACAGGTTTAGGATATCCTACAGAAGTCCAATGACAAGTACAAGCAACGCCATGATCAACATCGGGTGCCACATAAGTTTCAGGTAGGCGACAAAGTTTGGTTACACTTGAAGAAAGAACGCTTTACAGGACCCCATCAGAAGCTCCACCCACTCTATTATGGGCCATACACCATCACCAAGGCCGTGGGAGATAATTCTTTTGAGCTCAACATTCCTCCTTTCCTTGGCCTGCACCTAGTGTTCAACATGCATCTCCTTCGCCTTTATTTCCCACCATTGTTGGACACCTCAGACGTAGCAGAGTAGCTGACACCAATAGAGCTCAACCTTGACTACATACAACAAGCATACAGTGATTATATTGTGGACACACAGATCAATGGCACTCAATAGCAAATGATCTAGCTTTATCGAGTTGTCAAAGCAGGGCAGCTCCTGCACCAAGGCAAGTGGCTCACCTGAGGCCAAATTCAACAGAAATTTCCTCATCTGATGGGGGAACTCAACGCAATGGAGACCATTGCTTCCTAAGGAGGGAGGATTGATCTAGGTGGATATCTATGGCCACCCACCTCCTCCAACTTGCTCAAAACAGTTTTCTGACAATTTTGGCAATTTACTATTTTTAATAGTTTTAACTTCTGGGGCCATTTTGAGGGCCTAAATGAAGGTTTTTTGGGATCTTGCTTCGCAATGATAGCCAAATGCATGATTGAGCCCCCAAAATGAATCTCCTCGGCGATACCTTTCCAACGAGCTATCATATGCCTAAAACGAAGATTGTATGCAAAAGTTAAGACCCCAGAAAGTTGATGTACTAACTTACCCAAGCGGGGCCCACACGACTTTTGGTGCTTCATCTCCTAGGGTTAGGTTTTTGGATGTCTAGGGTTTTGGGCATTCTTGTTTATTGTAAAAAGGCCTTTAGAGCCTCATTGTAATCATCTTCTTACGAATGAGCGCAACCATCACATCTCTTCTCAGAGATAAGCCACCACCATTCCAACAAACTTGTTTTCGCTGCATTTTACAGTTTCAACTTATTTCCTTATTGAATAGAAAACCAGTTTTACTGTATCTTTGTTATTTTGTGTTAAGCACCTGTTAATAATCTGTATTCATTTTGTTCTGCTCACAAAATTTGGATCAAGGCAAGAAGAAGATTGTGACCACGACCTCTAGACATGGCCCCTCTGCACGACAACAACAGGTGGATAAGGTCGTGGAGGAGTAGGAGGACATCTTCACCTCCCTCGCAGGGGTGCCTCTACGCTGCCAGGTCAAGCACCCCATCGATTTGAACCCAGGTGCATTGCTGCCAAATGGACCAATCTATCGACGCTCTGTTCTGGAGAATGATGAAATCAAGAGGTAGATTCAGAAGCTGTTGCAGAAAGGTCACATCCGACCGATTTCATCGCCTTGTGGGAGCCCGATTGTGTTGGTGTAGAAGAAGGATGGGAGTTGGAGATCTGCACGGATTGATGACCTTCTGGACCAACTAAAGGGGGCGAAATATTTCAGCAAGATCGACTTGAAGTCTGGGTATTACCAGGTACCAATCGAACCTTTTGATGTGTGGAAGAATGCCTTCAAATCTAAGGAGGGCCTTTTCGAATGGTTGGTCATGCCTTTAGAGGTTGACGAATGCCCCTGCAACCTTCATGAGGCTTATGGATGACATCTTGCGACCATTCACCAACTCATCTGTAGTGGTGTATTTGGATGACATTCCGATCTTCGGCCAGACTTGGGAAGAGCACCTCCACCACATCCGACAAGTCCTCCAAACATTGCGACAACACAAGTTGTGTGCCAATTTGGAGAAGTGCACTTTTGGCATGACCCAGGTTCAGTATTTGGGATGCATTATTGATGAGCGAGGGGTGCATGTGGATCTAGCCAAGATCCAAGTCATTCGGGATTGGCCAGCCCCAACCACCCTAACAAAGCTCAACAACTTTTTGGGTCTTGCCAATTTCTACCACAGGTTCATGTTGGGATTCTCTCATATCACTTGGCTCTTTAGTCAAGTCACCAAGGGAGGAGCAAAAGAAAAATTCTTTTGGTTTGAATCTCAACAAAAGGCGTTCGAAGAGTTGAAGCATCGCCTCTGCTCTGCACCAGTGCTCACATTACCAGACTTGCAACAACCATTTGAGAATGAGACAGATGCCTTCGACTATGTTATTGGGGCAGTCCTTACTCAACAGGGGCATCCAATGGCATATCACAATGAGACACTTTCCGACACACTTCAGAAGTATCCCACTTATGACAAAGAGATGCATTCCATTGTGCAGGCTTGCCGACAATGGAAGCATTACGTTTTGGGAAAGGAAACAATCATCCACACAGACCACTGACCCCTGCAGTTCATACAAACACAAGGGAAGTTGCAAAACGATCGCCATCAGAAGTGGTCCACATACCTGCAACGGTTTCATTTGAACATTAAGTACAAGAAAGGAAGCACCAATAATGTTGCAGATTGCCTTGGCCAACCACCTATCATGGCGCTAACCACGGTGCTCAACTCTTGTGGGCACGAGACTTTCGATTGGCTGCTTCTCTACAAAAGTGATCCAGAATTCGGCCACACATACAATACGCTCGTGGAGGGTAAGCAAGTCCCTAATTTTCACCTCCAGGATGCCCTACTATGTCACCTGAGACACCTTTGTGTTCCTTCAAGCGAGCGTGCCAAGATGATTTGGGAGGCGCACTACAGTCGGGTCGTTGGGCATTTCGGGGTCGAGAAAACAGTGGCAGTACTACAAAAGTATTTCTATTGTTTGAACCTTCGATAGGATATCGGAAAGTACATCAAGTCCTGTAGTGCTTGCGCCATTACCAAACCGACCATCAAGAAGCAAGGACTCTACACTCCGCTACCTACCCCTAGTCGACCTTGGGAATCCATCTCCATGGATTACATGTCATGCCTTCCTTCTACTAAGCATGGCAATGACCTTGTTTTTGTGGTCATCGACAAATTCTCGAAGATGTCCATTATGATGGCCTGCAAGAAGAATATCACAGCAGAAGCCACTGCTAAACTCTTCTTTGAACGAGTGTGGGTACACTTTGGGATCCCACAGTCTATCATCTCAGATCGGGAAAGAAGGTTCCTCAGTACATTTTGGTCCAGCCTATGGTCGATGTTGGACACCAAGCTCACTAAGTCCACAACTTTCCATCCGCAAACTGATAGCGAGACATAGGTCATCAACCGGATGATAGTACACACTCTACGCATGTAGAACTCAAAGCATCCATGCACATGGGATGAGAGCCTCCCCTATGTACAACACAACTACAACTGGGCTCTCCATATCTCAACCAACCACAACCCCTTTCAGGTGGTGTTGGGATTCTAGCCACTATGTCCCATCGACGTAGCCATGCCATTTGTGGCTACTCGGGCAGATTTAGCCCATGTCCAGTCTGAGGCTGACAAAGCAAACAACTTCATTGAGCGCATTCAACACATCCACCAACAAGTTCATGACATCTTGGACAGAGCCAATGCTAAGTACGAGCAGTGACATGATCAACATTGGGTGCCACACAACTTCCAGGTGGGCGACAAAGTGTGGCTACATTTGCAAAAGGAGCGCCTCGCTGGACCCTACCGCAAGATTCACCCACTCTGATATGGGCCATACACCATCACCAAGGTTGTAGGGGACAATGCCTTTGAGCTTAGTATTCCACCATTCCTTGGTCTGCACCCATTGTTCGATGTGGACCGCCTTCGACCCTACTTTCCACCTCTATTGGACACATCCGACATGGCAGAACAACTCACACCAACATAGTTAAACTCAGATTGCATGGAACAAGCCACAACTAAACAGATTATGGACACACAGATAAAGAACACCCGCCAACAAAGGATCCAGCTATATCGAGTTGTCAAAGCAGGCCAACTCCTTCACTAGGGAAAGTGGCTCACCATGGACCAAGTTCAACAGAAGTTTCTTCATCTCATGGAGGAACTCAACGCAATGGGGACCATTGCTTCCTAAGGGGGGAGGAACGATCCAAGTGGATATTGGTGGCCACTCGCCTATTCCACTTCGACCCGCACCATTGTTCCTTTCAATTTTTCAGTTTCCTTAATTGTAGCACAATTTACTATTTTTAGCAATTTTTCGGGTCCTGAACTTCCAGAGCTGTTTTGAGGCCCTAAACGAAGTTTTTTGGCATCAAATGTTCAGGCGAATATGTGTGCATTTTGGACTCTATATTCACTATAAACGATGTAGTCCTTGGATAGATTTTTCTAATGATATATCATGTGCGTCAAACATAGATAGTATGCCAAAGTTACGACCCCGGGAAATTGATGGACTGATTTACCCCGACGGGGCCCATATTCTAGTGTTTCATCTCCTAGGGTTAGGTTTTTGGATGTTTAGGGTTTTCCATTATTTCTCAATAATATATAGGCCATCGAACCTCATTGCAACACAGAGTTCAGAGACCAGTAGCCACCACATCTCTTCTCAGAGATAAGCTACCAACGCCCTAGCTATTTTATTTCCATTCTGTATGTAAGCATATTTTAGTCATTTGTTGTTAATAAAATGAAGTTTTATTTTCGTTGCATCTCTACGTTTATGTGTATTTCTATATTTCATTGTGTTCCTGCATAAATCTGGATCATTTAACTCAAAATTGCGTTATTCTCCACTCGGGTGTTCACTTATGATTCTATCAAGAGCTTGGAGTTATAAGACGAAGGACCGTAGTTTTTTTAAAAAAGAGCATGGCTCTCTGTTTTTAAGATTTTATTATGGCGTGTGGTTGTTTATCGATGGTAAATGGATATGAGGATATGAAGACTACTATCTCTTTGTGTTTAAAAAAAAACGACAAGCATGCTTTTGTTGCCCGTCTGCATTTAATTTTTTAAAGAGCCTGACTTGCGTCTACCCTCCTCCGGCACCTTTTGTGGTTTGTCAAGTTTTAGTTATTAGTTTAATGATTGTGGAAGTTTAAAGACATGTGCTCCCTCATTTATAAACCCATCCTCTTATTCAAATCTCTATGTGGTTTTTCTGTGATGATTTTGTTGGAACAAAGAAGAAAGAAAATATGTGGTTACACACAACCGAGAGTTGTCCTACTATTCACTTATAGTCTCGATTATTGTGTTTAATCCAACATGATCTTGATTGCATTTAAGGATAAGAAGACACCTGTATGAGTTGCACCAAGCCTGATCATGGTTTTGTCAAGTTTAAAAGAGGTGCCTCTGTGTCAATACTGTTATGTTCTCTTCATACATGATATAGTTATGTGGTTCCTTCCCTTTAAAAGGAAGTTTGTATATACTATTCCACACAGAGAGCAAGCTCGAGGTTCCATTGTTTTTTGGAGATTGACTGTTGTTGTTGATTTCAGATTGTGTCATTGATATGATTGAAGATCTATGTATATTTAAATCGGGCCCGATTATTGATTTGAGGACAGTGACTGTTGATTGTTTATCTTGGGTGTATTATTGTTTCATTACCAAAGATGAATGTTCTAACATAGATAAGAGAGATCCCCGTGTATCATTTAATTATGTTCTCTTCATACGTCGTATGGGAATCATCGTGCAAACTATCAATTGTTTTAAAAATAAGTCTATATATATTGATGCACACAAAGATCAAGCTCGGGGTTATGTTTTGGGGTTGACTGCTGTTGTTGATCCATGATTGTTGTGCATGTTTCGTTTGTTTTAAAAAGGAAAGAGATCAGCATGAGAGCATGCAGTACTATTGAATTGGAAATGTTTGTATATGTTATAATACACAAACTGTTATAAATTGAAGATTTTGGGGAAATTAAATTGTTATTGAGACACCAAGCAGTTTGATGCAATGTGAGAAACAATGAGTGTTTTAGTCTTGAAGTGGATGCTTTTTGGATTTAAATTTGAACAGAGTTATGATAGTTGATTGAGTTAATTTATTTTATGAATAGTATCCATCTAATTCCCTCTCATTTTCTCACTTTCTTGCTCATTATAAATCCCTCACGATCCCAAATTCATTTTGCACGCCCTGTTCACTAAAATTGAATTAAAACTCTATATGACAGCAATAAAAAATAACACAGAGATAGATGACAACTGATATGTTTTGGTTTTGTTGCACAGTGAATTGTTTAATGAATTGTCGAGCAATAATCGTGTTCTTACTCCCGAACATGATATCACTTTTTCACTCAATACAAGCCCCTTGGATATCCCTAAACTCTTTTTCATCCCCTGCTCATTTGACAATTATTAGATAAATTTTATGGATTGGATTGCATGGGTATGATGTGATTGCTGAGCCAAACTTTGTTTCATATTAAGAGAATGTCATGTATGGTTTGTTTAAGAGCTAGTTGCTAATAATTGATGCATACATGATGAGCTGCTTCAGTAGAGGAAGTCATGGCCGAAATAATAGGGGCAAAGAAAATTGGAACAGAGGTCCTAGAAGACCCAGATTCTCAATACATTTCGATGCAGATCCTTAAGAGTTAAACCGGCTCTTTCAAGCTGGATTTTTCAATTGGATTGGATAAGGGGTAGTCCAGCCTAGACCAGAGAGGCCTCCCTTCTATCCCCAACATGTCCCTGGTATCCATGTGCCCCCTCATGTTTCTTTGCAACCTGAAGTTTCCGAGAATGACAGATGACAGGAGATTGTTCACCCAACAGTCTCCCACCATCGTGGCTGGTTAAATTTGTCTTTACCTCCTCCTCCTCCACCTGTTAACCCAAATGTCCATATTTCCCCTGCACACTCACCTGTACAGTCCTCCCACATAAGCAAAAGACTCAAAACCGAAGCCCACCATATGCATGATAAAGGTAAAGTTGTTGTTGTCATCTCCTCTCCTTCAAGTGATTTAGCCAAGTCAATATCATCTTGTATGCACTTGAGAAATGTCTGTTCCCATGTTATCAGTGAGATCAAGCCTCAAGGTTCCACCCAACCTAAGGCCAAATCAGGGAAGTCAAAAGGGGATAGCAACAACAAAGGAAAAATTGCCTCTCAAAGTGGCAAATACGATTTTTGATTATGTTTTATTATTGATTTATTGAGGACAATGTATTGCTGAAAGTTTTGGACAACAAACTATTTTTGGATATTGTGGATATTTACATGTTTTGATATAATTTGAAATATCTATGATATTTAATTTTCAAATTATGGAAATGATTATGGGAGCCACAAGTAGGGATGTGTTTGATTGATTGTCTAGTTATGTTTATTTTTGTTAAGAAATTAAAAGGGAGCCACAAGGGGTCCCACCTACTAGTTATTATTTAATAAAAAGACTCTTTATTATTATTATTATTATTAATTCTCCCCCTAAACTAAAAGTTAGTTGAGTTTTAGTTAGCTTAACTAAACGAGGTAGTTAAACTACTTCAATTAATTTGGAATGCATAAAAGCCAAATGATAAGGAAGAGCAAGGGGAGAATAGAAGGAGAAAGCATACTAAGGTTTGCTCTTGAGTTTTATTGAGATAGTTCAGTTTTCATTCATTCTTCAATTCATTAAAAGCCTAATTCTCTTTTATGACAGCAGGGTCCTATTGTAGACAACAAGGTTCAAGGCTGAACCATATCATTCAGATGCTTGTTTTAGAGGTGTTGATCTATCTTTGATAGTCTGTGTAGACTTGTCTGTTTATGAATTAAATTTCATGACTGATAAAGGATATTGTGCAGAGTCAAGTGGGCAACAGTTTGTGGCAAGCTGATCCAGATTTTAAAGTTCAGTTTTTATTTCTTGTCAGAGTCCTTTTGTATGGTTTTCATCGGGGATATCTAAGTTTGACCTTGGTCCATGCCCCCCACAAGGATTTTTGTAAAGAGAATGATTCTTTTGATTTCTTGGAATGAAATAAAGCGATTGTTATTCTGTCTCATCTGTGTTAATATGTGACTTGGTATTTTTTCTTTTGCTCTCCACATTTACTTTTGCAATCTATTATATTCATAAAATTATATAAAAATGTTATATTTTGCAGCAATCTTGTATTTAAAAAAATCGGCCTAAGCCCTTGTAACTAATACTTGTGGATTGGGAAACACTTTTTGAGGCTATAAACATAGGGTAATATTCCCAGCTATCTTGCCTTAGCCAAGCAAGATTCGAAAATGCTTGAGTAAGATAAATTCTTTGGACAAAACAATAACTTTCTAGCAAATTCTACCATTTTTCTAGAGCATCTGTATCTATCTGGCCTTCAAATAAGGGGATATCAAAATTGACTTGTACCTTGAAGGGCATTGCACCTTCGAAATGGCTACTTAATGAAGATGTCTTTCCTGCCGTTGAAGGATCTGGGCGAAGTTGTCCATCATCTCATTCCTCTGTCATGTGAGGGCTTCCTCAAGCAATATCTTGAAAGGATCTCTTGCTCCATCATCTCTCTTTTCTTCTACCATGGGAGGTCGCTTGGGCTGGCGAGAGTGGTCGTCCTTAAGTGAAACTAGCTCGAGACCCAACTCTTTCTACCCTGACCTTGTCAGAGACATGCACTGAGAAATGACAAGGAACAAACTGCTTTGATACCACTGATCGAGATTGTCAAAGGAGCGGAATGGAAAATAGGCAAGTAAATGAGACAAAATAAAGTAAAGAGAATAATATGGCACAAAATCAACTATTTATTAAATGGAAAAATTCTTAGAACTACATCATGAATGAATGATCTCCTTTGCAAATGAGAGGCCCGTATATATAATACTTACGGGGTGCCTCATAGGAGTCGTGTCTTTTCATTATTTCATTGTTATTTATTTTATTTTTCAAATATCATGGGTAAATAGCACGTGTTACAAAAAACCATGGGTGAATTCCATGGGTTGCAAAAACTGCACACATGGCTTTTTTCCACATTATTGCTATTTTTCTCCCACCAAATACCATGGTTTACCAAAACCATGGACTACATGGGCTTGTAAATTACCAATGATAAAAAGAAACAATTACCATGGTGATTAAGTGGAAGAGGTGGATGGCCATTGATTTTCACTTGGATCACCTATTCGATGCCGAATTTCAAACATTTTAACTCAACTGAGGGTGAGTGAGGTCAATTCCTTGTGCTATAGATACAGGTTGTGTAAAAAGCGTGCACGGACTGTCTTTAGGACTTGCAACCAACCAGATCCTTGATTTGCATGTCCATACAAGGGTCCCAATCAACTATTATAAACTCATAGTAGTTGTCCCTGATGCCTTTAACCTGGTTGCAATCTGTAAGGTCAAAATGATTGCAGGTGGAACAAACCAAAAGGTTACCTTGATGGTCTTAATAAGCGATCATGTCAAGTATTATCCATTAGTTCCCCTACAAACCACAAACACATTAAGTGCATTTTCCTTGATGTTGTTTATCTCAAGACCTTTATGCAATATATATTTATAAAAAACCTTGCTTTCTCATTTCTACCATTTCTCATATAATATTGTGGCTTCACTGAGTCTAAAGTGCTTTTCTTTTGCAAATTCTTAACAATAAAAAAGAAGAAGAAGAGATTACTCCATAAAAATTCCAATTTATCATTAAGTTTTGAATTTCTCGATTCACACTTGAATACAAAATAAATCATTTCAACCTTTTGCATCTTGAAGAACAATGGTTAGTTATAGAAGAAGAAGAAAAGATTTTAACGTCCACGAGGCAAACAATAGCCTATGGGACAGACCGCCTCACACACTGATTTTTGCAGTTCAGCCCTTTTCCTGTTCAACTTGATGATGAGCTCCCCCAATTTCTCCACTGTCCCCTCGCTAAATAAGTTATTCTAAGAGCTAGTTGTCAATATATTTATATAGTTGTCCCTGCTATCTTTGAAAGCTTCACACTCTAAAATGAAATGTTTTTCTATTTCCACTTTTCCAGAGGTGCAAAACACACACACCCTTTCTTCCCAAGCTTCTTTTGGTCTTTTTCAACGCCCAGTTTCACAATGGAGTTGATGGGAATTGGTTCTTATTTATGCAATAAGCATTTTGGCTCTCCAAGATATATTGGCCCCGATGTACGCTTTTTGATGATGATTGTATGTGGGATTAAACTCTTCAATATAATACTCTTTCTTTCTCCTGAGCCCTTTATCCCAAGTTCGCTTGTGGAACCTATCAATAACAAAAGCCTTTATCTCT
>ML804274.1:39459-50785 GCA_009831015.1 Picea engelmannii | reverse complement strand
TAGGGTGTGTCTCTCAACACCGAAACCGATCAATGGTGGTGGTTTCCTCCATAAATCCACAAAACAGTAAGGTCAACTCTCCTCCTCCTCTGGGAATTCTCAACATCAAATCATAACAATGCATATTGATGAATTAGGTCAAATTCCTCCCTTTATACCTTTCCCAATCTAATTCACCATTGACCTCACTTAAGCTAGGTGCTTTTCCTCCTATAGTGATTTATTTGTCAATTAAGTCCCCCTTTAACACCTTTTCATTCTAATTCTTCGTTGACTTAGGCTTAAGTGACTTTTCCTAAGTATTTTGGCTTAATTCATCGTTTAGCCATCAATTCCTCCTTATTTCTCCATCTTGTTCCCTGTTTGTGCCTGACTATAGTCTACGGGAACATATAGACTACTAAGTCACTCCCTGCTGGCCTACTCTTGGGAACGGGACATCACAATCTCCTGTTGTAATTAGGTTTATCCACAGTCTCCTTGTGTAAGGTTTTGGATGTTTTATACCTACTGTTGTTTGAGGGTTTGTCCTTGTGAGGGTTTCTAGTTTTATCTCTTTGTGGCAAGAAAATTCCTTCATCTATTGGGAAAGAGATCCAACCTGTAAGGTGGATCTATGAACTGAACCTTGTTTGAGCATACTACAAATGGTTCTACATCTCTTGTGGTTACTGAACTTTCTTCTGAGGTAAGATTGCTGTACCAGGTAAGCTGCCTACTCATCATCTCCAGATCTGGATCTTATTTTTGACTTTAGCGCTATTAGATCTATTTAGATTTGTGTATCAAATATTAGATCTGAAGCTACACATTGAATTTACATTTATCGCTATAATTGTTCACTGTTTATGATCAGATCTAAGCAATGTTTTGTACAACTCTATAGATCCATATTTCTGTTTATCTTATTCTGATCTGTTCACTGTCAAATTAGTAGAGTTCTTGTTTATTAGATCTGAGTTTTGTTTCTGATCTTCAGATCTATTTTTTACTAAGTTTATTGTTGTCTCTCCTTAGATCTGAATACTAGCTAAAGTGTTCTAAGTCCGTTGATTGTTGATCTTTAGATCTAGCTGTTTCTTTCACTGAAAATAAAAAGATACTACTGTTCTGCATCTTTACCCTAATTTTAACACTCCTTTGCCTCCTCACAGTAATGGGACAACAATCGCAAGTTGTAATGAACATAAACCAAGCTCCCTGCTCGGCCTGCATTCAACCTGTTTCTTTTGACGTTGTGGATGAAACTGTAGGTGCTCCAACACTCTCTGCATTAGAAGTGTTCACCACCTGTGAAAGCACCCGTGTTGCCAAACGTTGGAGTTGTGTGGGGTGCCACCGCCATAAACGTTCTACCACGCTCGATCTCTTAATGCATGGTTGGTCCCAAAGGCACCTTGGCCAAGCATGTACTGGTTCAATTGTTGTCATATCTTGTCACACTCCTCCTCGTCCGGGACCAATTTGTCTAATGCTTTCATATAACCCGCAACAATTATAATTTATCAAAAATAGAAATGAATTATGAATATAAACCATAAGTAGAAATTTGAAATGAACATAAATCATAAGTAGAAATTATTACAAAGAAATTGTTTGAAAAAATTTCTACCTGCTTGAACCTCTGGATCTTGGTGTGGTTTTTTCTTGGTCCCACCACCAGGTGCTGGTGTTGAAAGCCATGATACATGATAGTATTTCGGTGTTAGCGCGTATGCTAAGGCATGTAATGGAATATTTAGCATTTCCCACCGTTTTTCCACTTCTACACGAATAAGGTTATACATGTCGACATCTTTAGGCTCAACAATGTCTTTAATCAGTCCTAGCATGCTATCCATTTGCTCATACACCTCCCCAATGACTGGCCGATCTGAATTTGAAAACTTGATCATGTTATAAATTGGCTTGGTGAATTGCAAAACATACCGAACCTGTGTCCAAAACTGACTGTCAAGCACTGTGTTCTTGACTGCTAATGCACCTTCTTTATCACTACTCAAATCATCCCATTCATCACTCATCACCATACCAGCCAAAGTTTGTCTCACCTTCAATAGGCTCTTAAAAGTGAGGTAATGGCTAGCAAATCTAGTTGGTGCAATCTTAAGTATCTGCAACTTGGAGTAAGTGCTATAGAAGTAATTGACCCTTGTATGCCAGGTGATATATTTGATGACTTGCTTCCCTCTCTTGTACAACTGATTAATCCATCCACATTCTTTATGTTTGACAATATCATGCATCAAAAGGTTCAAGCTGTGCACCAAACACCCAGACCAAAAGATGTGTGGATGCATTCACTCAATGATTTTACCTGCTCCCTTACAATTTGCTACATTATCAGTGATTACTTGAATCACAATAAAAGGGCTCTTGTATCCTTGGGGGGCTCTTTCGTTGATGGCCCTCACCATGTCATGCCAATAGGGGGAGCGAAGCACATTGAATGGGACACCACAAACATAGAGAAACCGTGCCACTTTTGCATCCACCTCATCCCTACCTCTAGTATCAAAGGAATCTCCTATTGTTTTTCTAGATGTAGAGGTTGTAGAACTGCGAGGAGATGGAGATGTGCACCAAATCTAGATGAGACATCATCAGATTGAAGCTTTTGTTTTTTACCATGCTTTCTTTGTGCAACTTCCTCTATCTTTATGTATATTTGTCTCTGTTCTTTGGATATGTTAGGGCAAACATTAATCTCAAGGGACCCCTTATTGTCATCACTCTCCATTCTACCACAAAGATGCCTCCTCACATGGGTATATGAACCGGTATAAGGTTTTCCTTCATGACAATCATGAGGACATAAAAATTTAATGGTTCCACCACCTCTCCCCACATCAAGTTTTCTCACAAATTTCCACAAGTGTGTCAATGAAGCTTTCCCACCTTCATTACTCTCTTCATCCTCTTCAAACCCTCCCTCATCTTCATTCTCTTCTTCCCTTTGATGCCTAGTCCCTGACAAGACCATGAGAACCAAAAATGGAATGATAAACCAAAAGAAAATCATTTTCCTCAAGCTTTAGATGAACAACCTGCAATAAAATGAGGGAGAAGAAGGAATGGGAAAGAGTAGGAGAGGAAGAAAAAACCATAAACAAATTTAACCCAAGGAAATGAGAGAGTTGGGGTTTGGGCTTACCTCTTTAGCTCTTGAATCTTGCAAGTTGAAAGTTGAGATAGATGGTTGCCATTGTTTTCTCCTCCAAGCTCCTCTTTGTTCTCTCCTTCAAGCTCCTCCAAGCTCCTCCAAGCTTTCCTTTGCTCTCTCCTCCAAGCTCAAGCAAACACAAATAGAAACAATGAGGAAATGAGAGGGAGAAAATATCTTTTATTCCCTCCTCACTTTCCCCTAATCCATCCCTAACCACACCCCACACTCTAACTCAACTCAAAAAAAAAAATAAAAATGATTATTTTTCTCTCTTAAGTGCAGAAGCGTTCGAACCCTATGCGAAGCGCTCGGGAAGCTTTGCTGAAGCGCTCAGGAAGCTCGCTTCGGGGTGCAATGCTCCTTGATGGGAAGGGAGTGCATTTTTGCACCCTGGAGACTAGGTCCACTATGTTTTTTATTATTAAATGAGACCCACTATTGTAAAGAATGAGCTAGAGTTTTCTGGAAAACACTGTCTCAGCAGTTTTTTGAGTTAGGACATTTCAAAACTGCTGACATAGTGTTTTCCATAAAACTCTAGCTCATTCATAATGAATAACTGTGGAAATCTACACACATCCCCACTATAGTAGTTAGTATTGAATAAATGTAATGTGACCTCATTAAAGAAGGTCCACTAGGTAGTTAGGAAATTGTTATGATTAGGATTCTCTTGTTATCTACAAATAAAGATGGAATCCTCCTTATGATGTGTGGAGTTTATTGTATTTGGAGCTTAGCTCATTGAGAGGTCACCCAACCTTAAGAGACAAGTGAATAGGAATGGATTCCTTCCATAAAAGGATCAATTGTAATGTGTTTCCCTACCTTGCACATGGGACTTTGGCTACTTTAACATTGTGGTTAGCACTCATACATGGAACCTAGGTTTATGGTGGAGCTACTTGGACTGCTTCAACATAATGGCTAACACTTGTACATGGGCCCTCGGTTCCTTGGCTTACTTTAGAGTTGTGGTCAACTCGTCTAGGGGATGGTTGTACCTTCTCACAACAAGCGTTGAGGGCAACGCTTTTCTAAGGGGGGTGTAGTGTTGGGATCCTACCTAGTGGTGTAATGGGGGGTCGAAGGGCCCATTAGAGTAATAATATTGGAGGCCATTCAATGCAAGGTGGATTAGATCCACTATGTTTGTTATTGTTAAAAAAGGTTCAATATAGTAGTTAGTATTGAATAATTATAATGTGGCCTCATGAAAGTGTTAAATTTGGTAGCATCGACAGTCATTCTCCAATGAGAGGCCATATGGGCCACCTTGAGGCTATCCAGGGAGATTTGGAGAATCAACCAGTCTTGTGAGGTATTGACAAAAGTCAGGGGGAACGTACAACCTCTGTGAGCATAGACAATCTAGTGCAAAATTCAGGGGGAATGTACAACCTCTGTGAGCATAGACAGACTAGTGCAAAAGTCCGGGGGAACGTACGACCTCTATGAGCCTAGTCAAGCCTTGTGAGCCATGAGCAAAAATCAAAGCATCTAGCAAAAGTTAGGTTGAACGTAAAATTCCTATGAGCTAGAAACAAACGATTTTCCTGATACTGTAAATGATGTAAATGTATTGATCTAGTGCGTTGGCACGTGTAACATTATCCACCATGAAGAGAAATTCGAATTGCCATGTAAAGAGTCGGGTTGTAAAAGTCAAAGTTGCATGTCTAGGTCAAAGTCAAAGTTGTCAAGTTTGTTGCATGTTGCATGTTGCATGCATGCATGTCTAGTTGCATGTTGAACGCATGACATGCATTGCATGCATGCATGACATGTGCATGTTGAGTTAGTTCGCATGCTTTGTCAAGTCAAGGGCGAGTTGTAACTGAAGTCTTAAGTCAAGTTCTATTTTCAAACTCATGTCCAAGGTCTATTTTCTGAAGTGTAAAGTTGAGTTAGGAAAGCATGCATTCAAGCTCCTAATTCGAGCCATCTCTTTCTCCTCTCCACTTTTTTATAAGCAGAGGTCGACCCCTCATTCTACACACTTGTTATGCAGGGTAAGGGTGAAGGAGGAGAGGCAACATAGGTGTTCTAAGGCAACAAAAGTTCTCTGCTACAGTTCTGGTATATTTCAGCAAAGAAAAGGACAGCAAGATTCTGCTACAGTGCTGGTATATTTCAGCAAAGAAAAGGACATCAAGTATCTGCTACAATGCTGGTATATATCAGTATAAGAAGGCAACATATTAGGACAACAAGTATCTGCTACAGTGCTGGTATATATCAGTATAAGAAGGCAACATATCAGGACAACAAGTATCTGCTACAGTGCTGGTATATATTAGTATAAGAAGGCAACATATCAGGACAACAAGTATCTTGTAACAGTGTTGTTGCATGACATCAAGAAGGGACAGCTTGACAACAGGAAAAGGACAACAAGTATCTTGTAACAGTGCTAGTATATTTCAGTAAAGAAAGGACAACAAGGTGTCGCTGTGTTTACAAGGTCTTACAGTCTGGTCTAAGTTGTCTTGGCAAGCTCATTTAAGAGCAGATTTTTCATGGTAGATATTTGTAAGTGATCATACATTATTAATGCAATAAAGGAAGATCGTTTGTTGGGGTTTTTCTCCATGAATTGGGTTTCCCCAGGGTATATGTGTTGTTGATGTGCATGCTTATGTATCTACATGGTTATTGCTATTCAATTATGATTCTATATTGTTGAAATRTATTAAGCTGGAATCAAAGTGTTGAAGAATTTAAAGAAACGATTTGCATGAGAAATCAAGCTCATAATTTAACAGAAAGAAGGTCCACTAGGTAGTTAGGAGGTTGTTATGACTAGGGTTCTCTTGTTAGYTATAACTAAGGATAAATTCCTCCTTATGATGTGTGGAGTTTATTGTATTTAGAGCTTAGCTCATCAAGAGGTCGCCCGACCTTAAGAGGCGAGTGAACAGGAGTGGATTCCTTCCATAAAATGATCAATTGTAATGAGTTGCCCTACCTTAATGGTATTTTGATATAATCAAGTAAGGGGATTTTCTATCTTATTATTGGATAGCTTGTATACAATAGCATTTTTAGATCTAAGGTACATAAGATTACAAGGGTGGTGGAAAAAAATGGACTATACAGATATGATGTATTACCAATCAAGCAAGAAGTGACGGTGGCAATGGATAAGCAATTAGGGTTGGACATTCCATGGCATGAAAGGTACGCACATTTGAGTTTTCAACTAAATGGGTTTTGGATTTCCACAGGTTAAATTGGATAGTTCAGTGTGGGAGCAGAGCATTGCAGGGAAACAACATAGGAAAAAGCTTCAGGCAGGTAGAGCTTGGAGAGCAGTAACATTGTTTGGATCTTGTTCACGTCTTATATGGACCGATCCCAAATCCAACAATGGGTTGTGCTGGGTATTTTATGATTCTTATTGATGATTTTTTTTAGAAAAAATTGGGGTTTATTTATTGAAAATTAAATTAAAGGTCCTTTCTTTCTTTAAAGAATTTAAGAAAGAACTTAGAAGTAGAATTCTAGTGTGGTAGATAGATGAGAGTCCTTAGGACAAATGGCGGCGATGAGTATACTTTAGGAGATGTTCAAAGGTTTTGTAAGGTGCACAACATCAAGAGGTAAGAGTTTGTAGCTTATTCTCTGCAATAAAATGGGGTGGTGGAGAGGAAGAATCACACAATTGCCAGAATGGATAGGTGCATGCTGAAAGTGAGAGGTTTGCCAAAGATTTTTTGGGTAGAAGCAGTGAAAAACAATACATATGTTGAACGGATTGCCGACAAAAAGAATCAAAGGGAAGACTCCTCAAGAGGTGTGATCAAGTAAGAAACATGATATTCAACATATGTTTTTTGGATTTAAGGCCATTGTGTGAGTTCCTAAGGAAAAGAGGAACAAGTTGGAGGACCAAGGTAAGAAATGCATCTTTATTAGCTACAACAAGGTGTTAAAAGTGTAGCGTGTGAGAATTTCCCAAGGAAGGAATGGGACACAATCTTTGGAAGGAAGAGGTGGGAGGATCACGTTCCAAACAAGAGTCCGAGGATATTAGGTAAAGAAGGAAGGATCTAAACCTAGAGGGAAGGCCAACATTACCGAATGTTGTTGAGTTAGGAAGACTAGATTTGGTGGGTTGGAGTCTTGGTTTTTGGGAGAAATTGAGAAAACTAGGGCAGGGAGAATGATAGGCCACTAACTTGAGTATGGGTTTTAATGACCTAGGGCTGTAGGTGATTGATTTTATGTGTGCTTGGTTAGCTTAATAACAATAAGAAGTAAATCTAGTGAAGAATTAACAAAGCAAGGAAAATAAACTACGTTCCTTGGCTTCTTTCCTTTGGTGATCTACTTTGTCTACTTGAGTAAATAAACAAATCTGAAAATGAAATAAGAACGATGATAAGATGCAACCTATCTAACCCCTTTCAAACCCAATGAAAGAAACAAACAACAAGCATTAGGTAGATTGATCCAATTTGATGGTGATTAAGCAAACTAGGAAGGAAATCTGAGTTTATTTGCCTCCTAGGTGGGTGAAAACCCTTAACTAGGTTTTGAGATCTAATCTACTCTAATTAAACTAACTCTATTGGTAGTGACTTGGGCTTAGATAGAAAACAATCAATAAGCTATCACATAGGATTAGGAGCTCTCCACAAACTACAGAGGCAGAGCCTATTCGAAAGCCCGTGTTACCCTTTCCATTTCAATAGATTGTTATATAGCCCTTAGTTCCTTATCCTTTTCCATAACCCGTTGATCAAGTGAAATCATCATAAGTATAGGCATAGGCAAGAGCAAAGGCAGCACAAGCAGTTCCACCAGCAGTTTCAACATCCAAGCCAGTCTCACCCACTGCAGATTGAGTTCCAGATAGATAGCCATAGTCAGTAAATCGAGTGGATCCTGTTGACTCAGTTGTTGACTTTGGAGCATCATATATCAAGGATTAGGAACTTACCTTTCCACCGAAGGGNGGGGGGGGGGGGGGGGCGAAGGAATGCGCATATTTCCCTTTGGTTCTTCGATCATGTGTTACTTGGGTGCATAGGCGCTATGTAGGTTCAAATCTTGCCACCCACTGTGGTTCAGATAGCACAGAGAACCATGCCATTCAAATGAGTTACTCGAGGATGCTGATGATTCCCTTGTGAAAACAAGCAAAGATAATTTAATCTCCAATATAAAGAAATGAGAGTAACAACAAGGTGTTAGGGTATGTGTTCAACTTGGGTTTAGGTGCAATCTCATGTACTAGCAGGAAATAGACAACAATGGTGCTATCGTATGTAGAGGTAGAGTACAAAAATGTGGTAGGAGTTGCATTTGAGGTGATGTGCTTAGGAGGATCTTTGAGGATACGTGAATCAATTGAGTGGAGCAACTCTATTATATTATGACAATTAGGGAATATCGTAGTTGGTGGAAATTCAAATTTTCTATTCAAAGGAAAAGCATGTAGAGACTCACCATCACTTTGGGAAAGTTGAAAATAGGGAGATTCAACTTTTGTATTGTCATGAAGATTAGTTAGCTACTGTACTGACAAAGCCTTAATAAAAGGATAAATTTCTAAAGTTTGATGACAAACTTGATGTAAAAGTTAATGAATGGGTCATTGATTTTGCAAAAAAATATTAGAGAGAGAAATGCAAGATGCAAGATATTATTTCATTATGGAAGAAGGTATTAAATACATCATTCAGACATAACGACATAACTCCCTAATTGTATGGGAGCATGCCCTAATATATAATTAATTTAGTTAAATTTTCACTCTATTTATCTTAACTATAGCCTAAGTTACATTTATACTAACTTTTTACCTAGGCCTATCACTTAACATTCACTTATACATAAGTTAACATTGGTCCTTATATTCCATCATCCCCCCATTCATGACCGGTATGTTAACGTTTAAGTTCTACACCAAGTTTATCATGAAACTCTACAAATTTATCATTTGACAAATACTTGGTGAATACATTAGTTTGTTGGTCCATAGAGGAGAATACAAACGTTCAATGTCTTTGTTTTGGACCTTCTCCCAGATGAAGTGGTGATGGATTTGTACATTTTGGATTCTTCCCTAGCATCAAAACTCTTTGATTGTCAAAGAATAGGGGGGTTGCTCCACACTATTAGACACTTCTGTCTTCCAAGATCCTCCTCAACGATACCACCTCGGATGCAACAACTCTTGATCTAGACTGGATTGAGAATGAAATGAAAGAACATGCAATATAGTGTTAGTAAGGGAAGTCTTCACCAGGTGTGGTTAGCTCGAGGCCCAATTGCTTGTACCTTGACCTCATCGGAGATATGCACATAAAAACAATAGAGTGCAGATTGCTTTGATACCACTGATTCAGATTGGATTGAGATCAAAATGAAAGAACATGCAATATTTTTGAGAAAATGCAAATACAATTTTGAAAGCATAGTTTTATAGTGAAAACCAACTTTTATTGATGAATCAAATGTTAAAAATCACTGCAATATACATAGCAATATAAAATGGCTAGAATGGTGGTAGCTTATCTTTGAGATGTGCCTGGTTCTTTCATTTGCAAAAAGTCCAAGACAAAAGGCTGCAACTACATTTTATAATAATGCCAAAAAACCTAAGAAGCAAAACTCCTAAAATTCAAGAACCCTAGCCCTAGGATGATTAGGGTTGTGTGAGATGCTGAACTGGATGAAGCTGAGTTGTTTGGTAAAAGGGGGATCCTTGTTGAGATCATAACTTTTGACTTGGTGCTCCGTTTTGAATATGCTTTAGCCCATTGGAAAGAACATTAGTAGACTCAGTCAGGGCCTTGGTCGTTGGACGTAATTGTTCCCAAAAATGCATGGGAAAGCCCCAAAAAATGCGCTAGAAAATCATGACCCAAAAATTGCCAGTGTCAGGATCATTTTTGAGTCTGCTTTGGATGGCCACCTCGATCATCTACAACAACTTTATATTCTGCCGTTGTGGACAATATCACAACAATTGTTTACTTCTTGCTAGTCCACAAGATTGCACATGAACCTAAAATGAATACATACCCTGAAGTAGATCTCCTATCATTTGGTGATCCTAACGAGTTGGAATCAGTAAATATGCAATTTGTTTTGGATAATTTATTGCAATTATATTTTCGTGGCTAACATTTCAGGGCACTACTATGACCTAGTCTAAATCTGTACATCTTGTCATTTCTAACAAACTCCATACCAAAATCAGTTATTCACACATAAATTTGGTATCCTCTCTGTAGCCTTCTAGTGCATAACCCTTGATGATGTCATGCACAGATTTGGATTTGGCACACTCCGTTGAAAACCACTTGCTTGTAGAGGCTTATTGATCTTTAAGTACCATGCCCTTGGTGCCTACTTCAAGCCCTACAATGCTTTTATCAACTTGCAAACCTCCCACTCTTCCCTCCCTCCTCAAATTCTTCCAGTTGTGTCATGTGTACCACTTCCTTGTAGTATCCATTCGAGACCACACTCTTCACATCCGTTTGGTGGACACTCCAACCAAGTTTTGTTGCCAATGCTAACACCAACCTAATATTGATCATTTTTGCTGTTGGGGCAAAAGTATCCTCAAAGTCCATCCTTGTTTTTTTTTGACGAAAACGGTTATAGATCATATTAGAGGGGTGGCAAAGCCACAGATTCAATTACAAATTGCCCCGAGTTTCTTCGGTCCTACAGAGCAAGTACAAAATATGATGCAACACTGTTTCAGCATAAGATCCAACTCTTTTTCAGCATAATTTCCAGCTCTGTGTTTCAGCATCTGTTCCAGCGTTGTGTTTCAGCATATTTAACAACTGTGTTTCAACAACTGTTCCATCCCTGTGTTTCAGCATATGTAAAAGCACTGTTACAGTGCTGTGTTTCAGCATAAGTTCCAGCTTTGTTTCAGCACCGTGTTTCAGAATTTGTGATTCAGCATCTGTGTTTCAACAGTTGTGTTTCAGCATCTGTGTTTCAGCAGTTGTGTTTCAGCATCTGTGTTTCAGCAGTTGTGTTCCAACTCTGTTACAACACTGTGTTTCAGCTTCTGTTCCAGCTCTGTTTCAGCACTGTGTTCCAGCATCTGTGTTCCAGCATTTGTGTTCCAGCATCTGTGTTCCAGCATCTGTGTTTCACCTTCTGTGTTTCAGCTCTATTTCAGCA
>ML804274.1:2353-14773 GCA_009831015.1 Picea engelmannii | reverse complement strand
ATGCCATTTCTATCTATATTGATGTACAAATATGCATGTTTTCATATATTGAACAACTAATTTGTCTTTCTACATGTTTTTTGAATCTAAATGCTATATATATAACAGACGCTTTTGGGATGCTTCGCTTCCGAGGATTTTTGGAAAATGACTCTTCCCACGCTCTTGCTTCCTAAAACGCTCCCGCTTCGTGCAACACTGGAGGAAAGGCCCCTCTTGGATGAGTTACAAGTGCCACACATCCAAGAGAAATAGACAAAGTCAAGGAAGAGTCACTTTTATGGTTTTGGTAGTGAGTTAGGGTTTGAGGGGGAAAGGGGAAAGGGGGAAAACACCTTTTTCTATGGTCAAACATGAGGTTAGACACCAAGGGGGCGAAATTAGGGTTTAGGTGGCTTTTTTCACTTAAACTTTTTAATTCCCACATGTCAATTAGCAAGGGAACACCACTTTAAGTTGTTGGATAAGCAAGGGGGGGTTCTTTAAGTGGAAAATTACTTTTCCAACTTAGGAAAAAGGTTAGGAAACCTTTTCCACTCTCTCTCATGACTTTTTGCTCATTTACAATTTTTGACTTTTTTAATTTAACCAATTATTTGCTGATTTTTGACTGACTTGGACTCCTCATGGACAATGACCTAGCAAAACTTGTCCAATTGAGCTGAAACTTGGTCCAAGGGTGTAGGGGGTTTCATTCCAGTTCTTTTGAGTACTCACACCCATATCAAAATCCCTTAGGACCACATTTTTTACATTTTTACATCAAAAATAATTAAAATTACCATTAACTAAGTAATTTTAAAAAATTAAAAGAAATTACTTAGACTTGACGAATTTCTGCAAGTCTCTAGGAGATGTCTAGAATGGTCATTTACAATATTCCTAGACCCTAGTTACCCATTGGGCTCGATCATTAGATCACCTTTCACCACTTTGGAGGATTATTGTGGGAGTGAAAAACTCAAGGGTAATTAAAAAGGCTGGTTAGGCCAAATTAATTACCTAAGGAAAAAAAACACTCGATGAAAGGACTTCCCTAATGATAAAGTCCTAGGCAACTAACCTACAATATGATCCATGCAAACCCATTACATTATTATCCCACGCAGGGGAGCGAAAATTCCAATTACAAAAAGAAGTGTTGGGGGCAAAATTGCCTTGTAGAACCAGTAAGTCTTCAAACTTTGTTGCACCATCAGGTACATTGCATCATGGCACATGGAGTTGACCCCCTAGTCGAAATAAGTGGTCAACAGGGCCTACTCTTTTATATCCACTAGTTTTCTATTACCTTGATCCCACAAGCTGACCATGCCCTCCTTTCCTTCTCCTTCCAAAACGATTATCCTATTCCTCCCTCGAGCCCCCCCTTGTACCACTAGTTTGTTTAATGATGGGGATCTAGATATCTATTCCTCCCACCTTCACAAGTTGCTTCCTCCCCTCTTTGGTTTCTCATCCCTTGAGTCAGTTGCCTCCAAATACAACCATATTTCTTTGACCATTTTGGAAATGGCCCATAACTCTTATCCCCTTGTTATCAACCCACCCTCTCGATCCCCAAGCTTCGATTTCAGACCTATGAATTGATGGTATGATGAGGAATGCAAGGCGCATCACAAACAACTTTGTCACACCCTCCTCCATGATCCGACCTCCGGAAATCCTATTACTACATTCTTCACTGCAAGAAATGCCTCTTCATATCATAGAGATGTGAATTGTGCATCCCTTCGCCATTCCCCCCAAAAATTTGGCACACTATCTTCCCCCGTCACTCTGGTCTCCTTTCCAATCTTTACCTCTAGTCCATGTTCACCCATATGACTACCCTCTACAATATACCTTGGTAGCCTCCCATTCTATTCACCTTCCCCTAGCATCTTGTCACTTGTTCTTTTACACTGATATTCGACAAGCAATTTGGGAGATGAATACCAATAGAACGACAGACAAGGAGGGGTTCCCGACTGAGCTTTTCAAACATGGTAGTCTGACTTTGCTTGATTACATTACTAATCTATTTAATCATGTTGTTTACTAGGGATTTCCTCCATCTTAGCCCCCCCATACTATTCTCATGATCCACAAATTGGGGTCTAGTTCTGATCCAAACAATTACTAGATGATCATGGTAGGCCAAACATTCTCTAAGTTCTACATTATTTCCCTTCTTGTAAAGTGATCCGAGGAGCTTGAGAGGAGACATCTTTGGGCCACAGGGCAAGTAGGTTTTAGGCTAGAGCACCAAACATTGATCATATCCTCATGCTTTGAGCCATTATTGAGGAGGTTGCAGGTTGAAACTGATCATCATATGACACGAGAAAACATGATAGCTCTTTAGAGACCGAGACGGAGAAGCACTTCATATTTCATCGCCCCATCTATTATGAGATCAAAGGATGGTTTCATCGCCTATTCAGGCTTTTCTAGAATTCTCTATCCACCTTCTTCCAGTTTCCAAATTGAGATGCTTGGCCTTGTTTATGAGGGAGGCTCTTGGACTTAGATCCCATTTGTTTGGCCACCCAACCCAAATTGGACACTCTAGGTGGATAACATCTTTCTTTTTAGTGATCCCAATAGACAAAGGCAACAAGAGGTAGGCAGATAGAAGTACCAAACCGAATGTTAGATCCATGAGACCCAGGGAGGCCATTTGTGTTCTGCTAGCACGACCTACATGGAGATGAGCATTAGGCCCCAACGTAGTTCACACGGTATTAGCAAACATGTAATCTAGGCAGATGGTTACATCGTCTAGATAACAAGGCACACCTTAGACATACTTTTCCAGCTCTTCCAAGTCCTTTGGTTAGTCTTCTATCATGAACTTCTTTGCTCTGACCTTAGATGTGAGATACAGATATTGGGAGGGAAG
Organism: Picea engelmannii; assembly: GCA_009831015.1. Lineage (NCBI taxonomy): Eukaryota > Viridiplantae > Streptophyta > Pinopsida > Pinales > Pinaceae > Picea > Picea engelmannii. The sequence goes on along the minus strand of ML804274.1, from coordinate 11,889 downwards.
TTGTTCCTCCCTCTCTTCGTGCTCAATGGATATCCTCTGGGGGTGTTTCTTGAGAGATAAGATAAGATAATTTCATAAAATAAGGTACTGCCCTGATCTAAGATCCAAGCAGAGCTTTGAAAGAAAAACCACATATATGGTGGAGATGGACCCAAAATATGGAATACAAAGAGAGAGAGAGAGAAATTCAAGCTCCACTAATAACTGCTCTCCTAACATTCGAGGTTGGATGGAGGAAGCTTCGAATATACTACTGTTTGGAAGAGGAACTAGAAGATAATCYAGATTGTGCATTGTGTTGTTGTCTGGACAAGGTCCCCTGTCGTGGAGGCCTGGGAGGCCTCTCTTGGTTGTTGGTGTAGGGTCTGGAGTGGCTAGGTTACTGGGGTCTCTAAGAGGTAGTGATAGCCCCCCCCCCGATTTGACCATGATCTTGAGCTGGGGGACGCATTGCTAATGATTTGTCTCTTGGTGCCCCAAGTAGAACAAGTGTGCTAGACAAATAAGATAAGATGATTTTATTAATGTACAACATGTGACCACAAGATTAGGTCAATGGGAATAAAAGGATATGTCCAGTGTTGGTACAAAGTGGGAGTGAAAACACAACTCCTATAAATGCTAAGAGCAAAAGGCGAAAAAAAAGAAAATAGTACATCGTAAGTAAGCATCTAGCTAAGCGAATCTCTAAATTTGATCAAAGAAACCCAAAAGGTACAACAATGGTATAAGTGCAAAGATAGAGAGGGAGGGTCTGAGATTGGAGATCTTGGTGCTGGACAAAAGAGAGAGAGATGGAGATGATATTGAGGCCTCATGGTCGTGATGACCGAGGGCGAGGGGCATGATCTGGGTACTAGTTCGATGTCGAAATCCTTTGGTGCCATGAAGGGATCTTGTTGCACGACCCTTGTGGGGGCATAGGAGCGAGGAAATCCTATTCTCCTACCATCCAAAATTGAAGGAAAGAAGCTCTAGATAGAACTTTGGTTGCTCAGTTGTGTTTGGGGGGCAACGTGGTGGGTGGGGGAGGTACCCTACTCTGTACTTGTCTAGAATTGGTTCGACTGTCACTTTGGTGAAGCGTGGTTGGGTCTGGTAACATCTCATTGGCCTAAAAACTTTTGGTCATCCACCTGAGTGGGGGGGGGGGGGGGGGGGGGGTCAAGAGGAGACTCGAGGTCTCACGACTGTATGGTCTAAAGTACTCTGACAATGTGTTGGTCGTCTCTTGTTGCTTCGATATGATAGGGCAACTTGAAAGCATGAGGTAATCCTCCAGGTAATCACAGGACGAGGTGGGGCTTGAACGAAAGAAGATCTGTGGCTTAGTGTCTATCTCATGAAGAGAGATAGTAATCTTTGATTGCGACACTGAAAGAAAGTGGAAAGGGAGCTCTTTGAGCCCCTCTATAGGCAATAATATTGTCCTTTGATCTCATAGTAGAAGGGGTAGCTAAAAATAAGATGCATCTCTTTCTTCGACTCTTGTAAGTGACATATATGGCATATCTTGTCTAGTTGTGGGATATGGTGGTCAGTCTCAATCCGAAGTCCATGAGACTCTATCTGAAACTGACCTAGGTGATCTTGAGCAAGTTCATCTAGTGTCTATATGTGTATGAGGGGTAGACAATGAGGCCTTCAGCCCTCATAAGTGCTCTCGATAGAAAGCCATCTTTAAGCCAAGGCTCTTTCGGGGTGCGAACAAAGTAACATGGATGTACAATTTGTAGATGTCCTCTCTGATGGCCCGATTCAGTGTTTGTTTAGTTGGTTGGAGGTGTCTTGTGCACCTTAAGAGTATCTGAAGGGGGGTAGGTGCTCTGGGAAGATGTTCATCAACTAGAGAAATCAAGAAGCCTCTTGAGTACCAAATCCATGTATGGCCTATGGGGCAAGTTGAGGCCAACGCCTCAAACTAGCAGAGTGTTGGTTAGGGTTTTCTTGCTCTCTCGGAGGCAAATTCTCCAAAGGTCTGAACTCTATGTAGGAAGGAGACTAGATGAAAGTTGACCTCGAGGAGAAAAGGATGGAGGTTGAACTCTGGCTGAACAATGGGTTGAGGGATCGTATGTTTGCATTGGATGATGCGCCTGAGAAGCAAGATTTGGACTCTCTCGATCCAGGCCTAGTTAGTCTGTAGTAAACTCGGTCCCCATATCTCTAAACCATATAAAAACATAGGTCTAATAATCATTCCCAAGAGATGAAGCTTGGACAAGATGTCCTGAAACTAGTTTTGGAAACAATATCGCTCGAGGAGGGCGAGGGAGCTACACCCTTTGTTGAGTAGGGGTTGGAGGGCCCGTCACATGCCAAAATGAGGCCCCACAAACTGGACCCCCAAGTAGGTGTATGCTGTCGTGATCTCGATCTTCTCGCTGCAAAAGAAGAAATGTAGGGTGGCGAGAAAGCTCTTCGATGCATTGAAGATCATAACCTTAGTTTTACCTAGGTTGATTGTCAATTGTTGAAGGTTGTAAAAACTAGCTAGGGCATCAACTTATCTTTGTAAGCCCTCAGGTGTGGAGGCCAGTAGGATCAAGCCATCAACAAAGAGGAGCAGAGAAATCAACACTTGATGAAGAAGGAAACCATCACCCTCTTGAATGTGATCACTGAGAAATGACTCTAGCTCATCAATGTAGATCCCAAAGAGGGTCAACAAGAGGGGTCATCCCTACTTGACCCCAATGGTAATCTAGATGAAGTTAGAGAGGCCATGTGACGTGTGGAGATGACTAAGGACTAACTTGTATAGTCGCATGATGGTAGCTAGTAGGGTCTATGGGATGCCAATATCACAAAAACTTTGAAATAAAGCCTCTCTCAATATTGTGTCAAATGCTTCTCGAAAGTCCACAAAGCAGCTGAAGACTTTTGAAGAGTGATGGCAAGCCTCCTCGATAATGGCTCTAAGTGTGAAGATGTGATCAGTCGTTTGGTACTCTAGGTGGAAATCGAGCTGCTCTCTGGCCTTGAGGTGGCAACTCTCTAGCTCATCTGAAAGTCGTAGATGCAGGGTTGTGGCATATAGTTTGGAGAGAGAAAGAACCCAAGAACAAGTGTGCTAGAGAGAGAAATCCAGGCTAAGAGAGAGCACAACACTTGATGTTGGCCTTAGGAAAATGACTTTATTAAGAATAAATACATCACTTAAGATGAAAAATACAAATGAGAGGGTGTATAAAATTTAAATACCCATCTCAAAGGTAGGGCACTTTTTCCAATAGGGGTTTTGGGGCCCATATATACAAAAAAATACAAGGTTGGCCTTAGCCAAACCTACAAATATAATAATGACACAATATAAGGTTGGACGCAACTGAAAGTGAAGATTACAACCCTATTTTCAACGTCCCCCCTTATTCTAAATAGGGGCCCATGGAGAGAGGACAATACACATACCCCCCCTTATTGCAAAATACGGGCCACATAGAGAACGCATTATATATCATCCCCCCTAAATGCCATATCTCTCCCTCCAGTATCCAGTGGGATCTTTGGTAGTGTTGATTGTGTAGTGGAGTGTAAGTGGTGGACGAAACTTCAATTCAGTGGACACATCATTGACCTTGGTCAGAAGGGCTCGCGGTGGAGGATGCTTCCGACATTGCTCTAGTCTATTTCTTGGTGCATGTAAATTGATCGAATCTAAAAGAGTGAAGATGTCTCACTTGGGATAAGGACTTGACTACGTTAGGGAAAGAGTAGTTGGTTAGATGGATCGATCGAGGAGTCTTCCTTCATTGTTATTGAACTGATCAACTACTAGAAGAGGAGTGTTAGAAGGAGCATTCGGTATAAGAGAAGAGACTTCCACAAGATTGAAGTTGGATGAGACATAAATAAGGTACTCGTCATCATAATTTGTCTACCTAGTCACCATAGTAAGAGTGCTTGAGAAAACACTTGTAGGGTTAACAGTAGGACCAACATCATAATGTGGAGGAGAAAGATCCATTGTAACATGTTGGGAATCATCTATAAGTAGTGGGAATGATCTCGACGTATCGTGAGTAGGAACTTCATCAAAGATAACATCTCTATGTTCAACCACCTTGTGAGTGGAAGGATCATATAGACGATATGACTTGAAAACTTCGCTTTAACCCACCATAATGTAGCAATGATTTTTAGGTTATGATTTGTTTCACTTTTCACTAGGAATATGGGCCCATGCACTTGATCCAAAAATTCTGAAATGCGAAATTGACGGTTTGTTTCTATACCATTTCTTTATGGAGTTATGCATTGAACAACGCAAGTAGGTGTTCAATTGATGATGTAGGTGGCATGGAGAACTTCTTCTCCCCAAAATTTAGGCTCCATTTGCTTGGATTGAAGCATGCGTAGCTACTCCATTCCGTTGTGGAGTGCAGGGAATAATCCTTTGACAAGAGATGCCAAGAGTGCTGAAATTTCAGCATACTAGGGTTTTAATGCAAAACAGAAATTTCACCTCCATCCTAGAGGTTTCTCGGATCATAACCCTATGAATTTTCCACGTTAGGGTTGTTATGAATTGCAAACAAAACAGCAGCGACAACGGACAAAATTTCAATATTTAACATGACCAATCATCAAGGCAATCCAAGAGAAAAGATCCCAAAGTGTTTGGAAAAGTTTCAGTCTTCTAGGGCAATGTTATCATGCATAAACCAGATCTGAAAACACTTGTTTACAACATAAATAAAGAGGCAAAACAACCCTTATCTTCTTCAATTAAAATGTTAAATCACTTAACATAATCACCCTTAACTTATATGAAATTAGCAAGCTATATATAGCTGGACATTACAAACCATGAAGAACATAGATGGCTGAAAATCAAATCTGCAATTTACACAAGTAGTGGATAGCTGGAAATTTCATTAATACACATAAAGATGAAGTTCATGTACATACCATAGCCTTATCACAAAGCTAATACAATTTCTAGCTAGGGAAAACCAAGAAAACCCTAGCTCACACCAAGGAGATCCAACAAGCGTGCATCACACAAGCATGTCCTCCAAGGCAAAGACATTCCTTTTCTTCTTCTCTTCTCCAAGTACAACCTAGGGTTTCATCTCAAAATCCTAATCTTCGAATCCCCAGGGGATGAAACCCTAATCCTAGTCTTCAAGACACTCCAAAATCCTCAAGAAACCCTAGCGAGAGAGAGAGAGAGTACATATGAAGATCCAAGAGAGATAGATAAGATAAGATAATTTTATTAATGTCCGACTAATGACCACAAAAGTAGGCCAAAGGGACTGATGAGTACAATGATGTCAATACAATGCGGGAGTACCAAAAGGTCTCCTATATAAGGCGATTGGAAGAAAGTAAAGTGCAATAAGGTAGAGTAGTAGAAAGTGAGAACTACCTCGAGGCATGAAAAACCCCGGGCCCTGAGCTCGAATACCTGCTCGGATGATGGGGTGCATCGTAGGAGACGATCTAAGGGCAAGAGGAAATAGAAGAAAGGAAATAGATCTGTCATGGAATGGATCCACCTCTCCTACCATCCGAGGCCAAGTGAAGAAAGCTAAGTATAGTCGGGTGTCTCGAGGGGGAATTGGTGTGGTGCCTAGATCATTCGTTGCGTTGCTAGTTGGTAGAGGTAGTGCATTGACGAGGTTTGGGGGATCTCGTCTGTCTCCTGGGAGGGGATTTGGTCTAGCCATGTTGTTGAAGTCTCGTGAGACGAGGGAAGGTCCCACAGGTCCGCATTGATCTGGAGTTTGGGGTTGCACTGGTGTTGGTCTGTCTCTTTGTGCCCCTTCCCAAGGGTAGCACCGGGAAGGAGGAGGTGATTTGCAAAATGGGGTCCGGTCTCGTAGGAGGCTGAAGAGTATGGGCTCGGAGCCTGAGGGCCTCCTGTATGTATAAGGATAAATATCATTGATCCAGATACTTGAAGAAGCCTGTGAGGGTCTGAGCTCTCTTGAATAAGCAATGAAACTGCCCCCTGATCTCATAATAAATGGGGCACCAGTCGATTGATCTTGTGGTCTGTCTCTACCCGAAGTCTATGAGATCCAACTCTGAACTGGCCTAAAGGAATGCGAAGGGCATGTACCTAGTGTCAGAATGTATATTGTGGTCGAATGATGAGCCCATCCCTAAGCTCGAAGAAAGGCTCATCGTAAAAGGCCATCTTTGGACGTAACCCGCCGGGGGGGTTAACCCAAGTGATTTGGATAAACTGCCTATAAATGTCATTTATGATGATCTTGTTCAACACCTGCTTGGTTGGTAGGAGATGGCCAGGTGCATCCAAGGAATATCGAAACGGAGGGAGGTGATCAATCTGAATGCCCACTGACCCTAAAAGATCTGAAACCCCTGCAAACCAACCTTGGGCCCGGTCTGATGGGCTAGAGAGGGCAATAGTCTCAGAAGAGTAGTAAGCCAAGTACGGGTATCGGTCTCGCCCCGTCGTTGAGTTGGATAAGCCCCAGATGCGATGTAGGAAAGAGACCGGTCCGACCATTGTCTCAAGTCGGAAGGGCCGAGCCCCAAACTCTGCTAGGATGATGTGATGAGGGATTGTCTGCTTGAATCTAGTGATGTGTCGGAGGAGAAAGGTTTGGACTCTCTCAACTAATTCCCAATCAGACTACAGTAAGGAAGGTCCCCAGATCTCTCAGCCATATAGAACAGTGGGTCGGGAGAGAGAATACATAAGAAGATCCAAGAGAGAGAGAGAGAGAGGAGAAGTGGTGCGCTTCTCTTGATCATATCTCTTTACAATAATGAACAAGAATGAGTGAATGAATGGTCATCATCGATGTCTTCTTCATAAGAGTAAACCCTAGTATCTCACAAGGATCAAGCTCTCAACAAAAACGTCTTCTCTATACTTCATAACTACTCCAAGGGTTTCCTCATGAACCCTTGCGACTTCCTTCGAGAAGACAAGTACACAGAAAAGAGTATAATGATGATGATGAGAAAAGACTCTCTCCTTCCTTTATATATATGAGAGGTAAGGGAAGCCAACAATACATATGTGGGACAATACCCTTACGAACAACCTATAATAACACATGTAGGCTCACACATGCAGAGCGCTACACTCCAAGGCTACACATATGTCAAGCTCCGAGGTGATGTCGTCCACAAGCAAGGCTCCACACATAAGGGCACTCCACAAGGTGTTCCAACTCTTTTCCTACAAGCCTCCAAATGTTCCATTAATCTGTGATGTCCCGTCCCCAAGGGTAGGCCAACACGGAGTGACTTAGTAGTCTATATGTTCCCGTAGACTATAGTCAGGCACAAACAGGGAACAAGATGGAGAAATAAGGAGGAATTGACGGCTAAACGATGAATTAAGCCAAAATACTTAGGAAAAGTCACTTAAGCCTAAGTCAACGAAGAATTAGAATGAAAAGGTGTTAAGGGGGGACTTAATTGACAAATAAATCACTTTAGGAGGAAAGGCGCCTAGCTTAAGTGAGGTCAACGAAGAATTAGATTGGGAAAGGTATAAAGGGAGGAATTTGACCTAATTCCTCATTATGGATTGTTATGATTTGATGTTGAGAGTTCCCAGAGGAGGAGGAGAGCCGACCTTACTGTTTTGTGGATTTCTGGAGGAAACCACCACCCTTGATCGGTTTCGGTGTTGAGAGACACACACTAGCCCATCGGAGATACCATCCAGGTATTTCACCGTACGTTTCAAGAGTTTCCGTTGTGGAGGGCGCAGCTCAGCCAAGGAGGGCACAAGCTAGTTTGACGGTTTGGAGAGCTGCAATAGACCGGTGTCCCGATTGCAGTTTCGTTCCGACCCATTGGAGATCCAGCCAGGGCGCTTCCATTGAGCCATCTATCGTTAGATTCCGACGGTGGAATGTAGCAGACCGATTCATCCAGCCATTCCGGGCGCAGTTATTCCGGACAAACATTTGGTGTTGCATGCAGAGTTTCAGGGCAGATCCGGACAAATCCTTTTGACCCATTTCATCATTTGACGAGACAATCATTTTGAGCCATATAGCAGCAGATTCCGTTGGTGGAATCTTTTGGGGTGCATTCAGTGTTCCAGGAGGGGTGCAAACTCCCCAGGGGTCCAGATCCAGTGTCGACGGGGTCAGATCCGAGATCCGACAGATGTCCATTCCAGTCTAGAGGCTAGGGCGCTTCTATTGGAGCAGTTTCGGGCACATTCTGACGGTGGATTCTTCAAGTCGAGTTTTCCAGCTGGTAGCGGTTACCGTATTTCTCCGGAATCGCACATTTTTTGCCGATATATCCGTGCATGCATCAGATCTGCTATCTTCTTATGATCACGGGTATTTTTTGTTATTCGATTGTATTTCAGTACATATCCAGGAGATCTGACTGACGTTTAGATTCTATATTTCCAGTAGGCTATTGTATTTCCATGCTTGAACCGTTATTATTCATGATATTGAGCAGTTGACATTCTATACTGTTGCATGCACCCTTATATGATTGTTAAACCTTAAATATGCAACATGCACATGTAATAACCAACATGCACCTGCAATAACCAACATGCAACCACAATAACCGAAGAATATCTCAAACACACGACTAAAATGCATCCAGAAACCCCCAGTGTATCAGATCTGCAAGACAGAGCATTAGAACAGTAGCGAATATCTTGATTAGCCGGATCAGGGATATTTCAGTGGTATCAGAGCTTTAGTCCTGCCAGCCTGTGACTAAAGACCATGAATCCAACAGAAGAACCAGATGGCCGTGAGCACGTAGGTGACGAATATGTCACGTACAACAGGCGCAGGGGAAGAAGGGACAGGCCTAAATTTCCTCCCTTTCCTCCTAGTTCAGAGGAAGAGGAAGAGGCACTTAGAGAAGCAAAGCGACGAGTAGAGCGCGAAGCAGAGAAGAGGCTAGGTGATAGGTATGAACGACCAGAGGGCAGTGGTAAGGCCCCCGTGGATCCAGATGTAGCCTTCATGCAGATTATCAGTGACATGCTAGCTAGCCAGTGGACCATGTCTCAGTCTTTGGCTCAGGTAGCGGATAGACTGGCTATGGTAGACATTCCGGGCACACAAGGCCCACATACAACGCTTGGGAACTCAGGGGCAGGCAGTAGACCCCAGTCACCCACTTGCACGTATACCTCTGCGAGTAGGATTCCACGTCCGTTGTTTCTCAGTTTCCAGAGGGCAACCCCGGTAGCAGCTCAGATACTGATAGCACAGAGACCGCCCACACATGCAGAGGACATTGCAGAGTATCGGAGAGAGTATGCGGCCCTGGGCCATGACTTTCATCAGGACATGACCTTAGTCGAGTATTGTGGACTCAGACTCAGGAATCGTCCTAGAGAGCCACAGAGGGGAGGGCAGCAGCAGGGGCATAACATTGACTTCATTCGAAAAGTTGGTAAACTCACCATACCTTCTTTTGACGGATCATCCAGATGCACTGCCAGAGCTTGGGTACATAAACTAGATACCTACTACAAGCTCAACCAGATGACCGAGGCAGAGGCCATCAGTTTCGCCACCCTACACTTGGAGGGTGAGGCACACGAGTGGTGG
>ML804273.1:104945-134263 GCA_009831015.1 Picea engelmannii | reverse complement strand
TTAGGACACCCCAAAACCAGCCACCCTACCGACTAGTATGCCTAGCCCTAGGACATCAATGGATGTCCTAGCCCTCCGAGCCCAAAACCTCTTCAGCCCCCCGGTGCACTGTAAATCCCACTGTAAACCAACTCTCCCCAAAACTCCAAGTTCTCCCCTCTCGTCGAATGCATGAATCAATCTCCCTCTCATACTCCTTCTCCACCTCCCTTATTCCTCCTTCATCGCCCCGCACATTTACTTCCACCTAACTCTTTATTACTCCTTATCCCTTTATTAATGCCTTATCCATTCATTAATTGCCTTATCCCTTATTTAAATGTTTCCCTTTTACGTATTGGTTACATTATCCCCTATGGGATACGTAACCCCATTTAACATTATATTTTATTTTCCCCCCTTTGTTTAATACTTAATTAATCAATTTAATCATTAACCTTTAATTAAAGAGTTAATCATACTTAAACTAATCATAGTCAAAAATAATTAATTAATAACATATAATTAATTAAGGTTATTTAATAATTAATTATAGTTTAGCTAATTTTAAGATTATTTATTAAATTATTCATATCAATAATTAATGGTCGTTACACTATTAGTGGACCCGCTCATCTAACTGTCAGGGATCTCTCGAATCTCAAATCCTCTCAGTAGTTAACTGACCCTACAACTCCAATGAGGATTTTTTATCGATCAATTCCATAGTGAAACCATCTACTCATATCACATCGACTGGGTCGCTGACAGATCTATGGCTTTGGTTCTTCTCAGGTCTTTTCCTTCAGGATTCTCTCATCGATAATTCCTCCCTTCAATCCTCCTTGGATCTTTCTGAAATTCACCTTTCCAATAGACTTGGCGTATTGACTCGTGACAGATCTAGGTCCAGATCTCATCAGTCTAACCTTCTCGTAAATTGATGGTTCTCGTCAACTCGGAAGTTCACCTTGGCATTGCTCCAGGGTTTTTCCAAAAGTTTCTCCTTCTAAAAGGATTTATGTGAATCCTAGATCTCTGACGAATGGTCGGGATCGATTTTCCACAACAAATCAATGGTTGAGGTTTCTTCGGGGTTTAAACAAGGATATGGAGTGTTTCAAGGCATTCCAACCCACAACCTTCTTGGAATTTCTTGCAAGGTTTTAAACCCCAACTCCTCAAAATTTTGACTCATATCCTTGATTCACAGGTGACACCTCACCATGGCCCCCATAGTGAATATTTTTGTATACTGCAAGCTTTCCATTCAATGGCTTGGGAAAAATACAAGGTTATCGGTCTCCATTGGACCTCCCATGCATAGTTATCATAAACAATCAATTGATCCTTTAGAAGGGACTAGATTACACCATTAAAACTCATATTTTAGCATTCAATCAACATATTAAATCTACCATTGAGAACAATATGAAATTCATGTCCATTGACAAACACTTACTAGAAACATGGGGAAATACTTATCTATTTATGTTTAAAATTCAACCAGCCAACTGACTGAGGGTGAATTCCTTTCCACCCAACTGTAGGCTATGTTGCACTTTTACTCTCTACAGCAAGACATCCCCATGTCAGGCCATGATAACACTAGGGGACTCTCCCAAGTTATCTCTTAGGTTAAGGAATTGGTCAGGGAGATTACTCTCCTCCGCCACATTGGCAACAACAAAAATCCCCTCTTCCCACTTAGCACAAGGCCTCTACGAGCTTACTAGGTGACTTCCCAGCTAGATGTCCTTCGTACAAGGGAGTCCCTTCTCTGCTACACAATCCCTCAGTGATCCATATGGATGTTGGTGGCCTCCCACCTATTCCAACTGGCTCATTTTGGAAGTTTTCCAGTTTGGCAGTTATTTCCCTAGTTTTCGGGTCCCAAACTTGCGGGGTCGTTTTGAGGCCCTAAACAATGTTTTTTTGGGCTCGACACAGTCAAAATGATCTTTGATAGATAGCACCAAAATGTGTATTCCTCGGATAGACCTTTCCAACGGGCTATCGTGTGCATAAAACAGAGATCGTATACAAAAGTTACGACCTTGAGAAGTTGATGTACTAACTTACCCAAATGGGGCCCACATGATTTTTGGCACTTCATCTCCTAGGGTTAGGTTTTTTTGATGTCTAGGGTTTTTGACATTCCTATTTATTGTAAAAAGGCCTTCAGAGCCTCATTGTAATCATCTTCTTGTGAATGAGCACAACCGTCACATCTCTCTTCAGAGATAAGCCGCCACCATTCTAGCAAGCTTGTTTCCACTGCATTTTACAGTTTCAACTTATTTCTTTATTGAATAGAAACCAGTTTTATTGTATATTTGTTATTATGTGTTAAGAATATTTTGATAATAATCTGTATTCATTTCGTTCTGCAAATATATTCTAGATCAGTGGTATCAGAGTGGTCTGCTCCTTGTCATTCTTAATGCATGTCCCCAAAGAGGTCAGGGAACAAAGAATTGGGTCTCAACCTTGTTTCTCTTGAGGAAAAAAGCTCTTGCATGCCCAAATGACCTCTCATGGAAGAAGAAAAGAAATATGACGAGACATGAGATCCCTTCAAAATGTTTCTCAAGGAAGCCTTCACGCAACAAAGGAACGAGATGATGGATAGTTTTGCGCAAATTCTTTGGCAGCTACCAACAGGTGACACATCTTCCTCAAACGGAGGTGCCACCCCCTTCAAGGTACAAATAAACTTCGATATTCCTATATTTTAATGTCAGATAGACGCAGATGCGGTAGACAAATGGTTGAATCTGCTAGAAGGGTATTTCTCTGTCCATAACTTCTCAAATAGAGAAAAGATTACTTTTGTGCTCCTCAAAGTCGTCCCCCATGTCAAATATTGGTGGGAAACTTTCTGTGAGATAAAGGAAACAGAGAAACTCTCATTATTTACATTCGTAGTCACCTGTGAGTCCTTCAGGGATGCTATTAAGGAACAATACTACCCTATTGGAAGTTATGACGACCTGTACACAAAATGGACCACGTTGCGGCAAGAAAGAGACCAAGCAGTGCTAGAGTTCACAAATATCTTCCATACCTTGCGCACCAAGCTGGGTATCAAAGATTTTGAGCGACATCTGGTGCTCAAGTATCGTGGTGGTATGCATAGATACATCCAGGCCGAAATGGAGTTTCTGGACATCTCATCTTTGGGCACAGCCTACCGATATGTCGTCAAAACCGAGCAGAAGCTCAAACAAAAGACGCAGAAATTTGGGCCTAGGAACCCCTCACAACAAAATCCAGGAAAGGGTGGCCCCAACCCATAGAGAAGAGATGGATAGCCTCAAGACAACCAGTCCAAGCTGCAAGCAAAGAAGGGCACTGGAAAGAAAAATAAAGATACCGGGAAGTGGTGCGACTTCCATAAGAGCCCCTGGCATAACACTGATGATTGTCACTCGAAGAAGTCATTGGTGGATGGGTGAAAGCCTATGAATCAGATGTGGGTTCCAACTCTGAGTCAGAACCAAAAAGGGGGATATGGATCATTGACGTAGAACCCAGTGCTACCATTGCTACCACCAAGCACCATCCCGGTGAACCAGATGAGCTAGAGGAAGGCGAGCACCTTTTTCATTCACAGATGTGGGTGAAGGGTACCCTGCTACACTTCATCGTTGAACACGGTAGCCAGAAGAACCTCATCTCAGTAGAGGTTTTCAAGCGACTCATCCTACGGACAACACCCCACCTGCAGCCCTACACCATCGAATGGCTCTGCCAAGGAAGCGACATCCGCATCAGCCAAAAATGTCGCCTATCATACGACATCAAGCCCTTCAAAGACGAGGTATTGTGTGATGTTTCCCCTCTCGAAGTTTTCAATGTTCTTTTGGGCCAACCATATTTATGGAAATGTCATGTTGTATATGAGTCTAGGCCTCACAGTGTTATTGTTACTTTGAACAAGAAATTGTACAGGATACCCAAGGCAGTCCCACCCAATGTTATTTCCTTTATCTCTGCCAAGAAATGCAGAAAGGTCATCTCTCAAACAGAGAATTTTGTCTTCTTTGTGATTCTCTCTCAGAATGAGTGAAATATCGAACCACATCCAGGGTCTCTGCGACCGACCTCTCCATACAGTAGAAGCAAGTGGATAAGGTCATGGAAGAATACTCAGATATCTTCTCCTCACCTACCGAGGTACCTCTGCACTGTCAGGTCAAGCATCCCATCGATTTGACCCCTAATGCATCGTTGCCTAATGGGCCAGTGTATCGTTGATCTCTGTTAGAGAATGAGGAGATCAAGTGGTAGATCCAAGAACTGCTCCACAAGGGGCACATCCTTCCCATCTCATCACCTTGTGGGAGCCCAATCATGTTGGTAAAGAAGAAAGATGGAACCTGGCAACTCTTCATTGATTATTGAGCCCTGAATAAAATCACAGTCAGAAACCAGTACCCAATTCCTCGAATCGACGACCTCCTTGATCAGCTCACAGGGGCCAAATACTTTAGTAAGATTGATATGAAGTTTGGCTACCACTGGGTCCCGATAGAACAGACAAATGTATGGAAGACCACCTTCAAGTCAAAGGAATGTATTTTTGAATGGTTGGTCATGCCCTTTGATTTGACAAATTCTCCATCCACTTTCATGAGGATGATGGATGATATCCTGTGACCATTCACCAATAATTTTGTAATGGTGTATTTGGATGACATCCTCATTTATAGAAATACTTGGGCAGAACACTTGCAGCATATTTAGCAGGTTCTGCACACCCTGTGGTAGCACCAGCTCTATACCAACTTGGAAAATTCTCCTTTGGCATGGATAGGGTTCATTACCTAGGCTGCATCATTGATCATCGTGGCATACATGTGGATCCAGCCAAAATCCAAGTCATTTGTGACTGGCCAGCCCCAACCACACTCACTAAGCTATGAAGCTTCTTGGGCCTTGTCAATTTCTACCACAGGATCGTGTTTGGATTCTCCCATATTGTATGGGCCCTCAGCCAAGTAACCAGGGGTGGTAGTAAGGAAAAATTTGTGTGGGTTTGGTCCCAACAATAGGCATTCGATGATTTTAATCAGCCCTTGTGCTCAGCCCCAATACTTTCACTACCATACCTGCAACATCCCTTTGGGATCGAGACAGATGCTTCAGACTATGTTGTGGGCGTCGTTCTCAATCAGCACGGCCACCCCATGGCCTATCATAGTGAGACACTATTAGACGATATCCATAAGTACCCTACTTACGACAAATAAATGTACTCCATTGTGCAAGCCTACCACTAGTGGAGACATTACATTCTTAGGAAGGATACAATCATCCACACTGATCATAAGCCACTGTAGTTCATGCAGACAAAAGGAAAATTGCAGAATGAACACCATCAGAAGTGGTCCATGTACTTGCAGCAATTCCACCTCAACATCAAGTATAAAATGGGAAGCACCAACTGCATCGTTGATTGCCTCAACAGATCGTCGATCGCGACACTCACCACGGTGCTAGACCCTTGTGAACAATGTACCTTTGGATGGCCTCAACTCTATGAGATAGACTCGAACTTCCCCACCACCTACTAAATGTTGGGTGCAAATGCAGTTGTCACTAATTTCCATCTTCAGGACAGGTTGTTGTGTCATCTGGGCCATATCTATGTTCCATCAAGTGAGTGAGCAAAGCTAACCTGCGAATCCCACTACAGTCGAGTGGCAGGAAACTTCGGCATCGAAAATACAGTGGTAATGCTACAGAAATATTTTTATTGGCCGAAACTTCGATGGGAGGTCAGCAAGTATATCGAGTCTTGCACTGCCTGCACGATTTCCAAACCGGCCACTAATAAATAGGGCCTGTACACCTCTTTTCCTACTCCTGACGGGCCATGGGAAACCATATCAATGGACTACATGTTGGGCCTCCCGTCCACCAAGAAGGGAAATGATTGTGTTTTGTGGTTGTGGATCGCTTTCTAAGATGGTGATTATGGTCGCCTGCAAGAAGAGCATCACAACAAAGGCCACTGCCAAGCTCTTCTTTGAATGAGTCTGGGTGCATTTTGGAATCTTACAAACCATTGTCTCAGATCGGGACAGTCGATTTCTCAGCAGATTCTGGTCAAGCCTATGGTTGCTACTGGACAAAAAGCTCACCAAATCCATGGCCTTCCACCCCCAAACAAATGACCAAACCAAGCTCATAAATCGAATGATCCTGCATATCCTGCACATCTATAATTCAAAGCACCCTTACACATGGGGTGAGGGTCTTCCCTATGTTTATCATAGCTACAACCAAGCCCTGCATAGCTCAATTGGCCACAGCCCCTTTCAAGTGGGGTTGAGATTCCAACCATTGGGTCCCATAGATGTTACACTACCCCTTGCGGTCACCTTGGTTGACTCATCTCCTACTCCAACTCAAGTTGACAAAGCCACCTGTTTCATTGAGTGGGTCCAACACATATTCCAATAGGTTCAGGATATCCTACAGAAGTCCAATGACAAGTACAAGCAATGCCATGATCAACATCGAGTGCCACATAAGTTTCAGGTGGGCGACAAAGTTTGGTTGCACTTGCAGAAAGAGCACCTTACAGGACCCCATCGGAAGCTTCACCCACTACGTTATGGTTCATACACCTCATGAAGGCTATGGGTGATCATTCTTTCAAGCTCAACATTTCTCATTTCCTTGGCTTGCACCCAGTGTTCAATGTGGATATCCTTCAACCGTATTTCCCACCATTATTGGACACCTCATAGATAGAAGAACAATTGACACCAACAGAGCTCAACCCCAACTGTGTACAAAAGGAATCCAGTGATCATATTGTGGAAAAACAGATCAAGGGCACTCATTAGCAAAGGATCCATCTTTATCGAGTTATCAAAGTAGGGCAGCTCTTGCACCAAGGCAAGTGGCTCACCCGGGGCCAAATTCAGCAGAAATTTCCTCATCTGATGGGGAAACTCAATGCAATGGAGACCATTGATTCCTTAGGGGGGAGGATTGATTCATATGGATGTTTGTGGCTTCCCACCTATTCCAAATGGCTCATTTTTGTAGTTTTCCAGTTTGGCAGTTTTTTCCCTAGTTTTCGGGTCCCTGACTTGAGGGGTCGTTTTGAGGCCCTAAACAACGTTTTTTTGGGCTCACCACAGTCAGAATGACCTTTGATAAGTAGCAAAAAAATGTGTATTCCTCGGATAGACCTTTTGAACGGGGTATCGTGTGCCTAAAACGGAGATCGTATGCAAAAGTTACGACCCCGGGAAGTTGATGTACTAACTTACCCAAACGGGGCCCACGTCACTTTTGGTGCTTCATCTCCTAGGGTTAGGTTTTTTGGATGTATAGGTTTTTTGACATTCATTTTTATTGTAAAAAGGACTTCAGAGCCTCATTTTAATCATCTTCTTGTGAATGAGCGCAACCGTCACATCTCTTCTCAGAGATAATCTGTCACCATTCTAGCAAGCTTGTTTTCCCTGCATTTTATAGTTTCATCTTATTTCCTTATTGAATAGAAACCAATTTGACTGTATATCTGTTATTATGTGTTAAGCATCTTTTGATAATAATCTGTATTCATTTTTTCTGTAAATATATTTTGAATCACTCAGGGATCTCCCCTTACTAGGGTCGATTTATTTCCTGCAAGCACCAACTCGTGACCCTCTTTTCTCCAGTTTGGATATGGGTATTCTCTATTCCAATGTTGGCCATTCGTGTTTTTTGTTATCTTCCTATTTTCCTCATGAAAAATTCTCAGTTTTCTCTACTCTGGTTAGTGTGTGTTCTTCCTCTATCGAGTGCTCTGCTCATTCACTATACTCTCCTATTTTTGCACCCTCTTCCTCCTCATTCATTTTCCCGATCTGAAACGTTCTCTTCCCCCTCGGGTTCCTCAACTTAATTCTGTTAGAATAACTCCCTAGGTTCAATCTCTTTAATCGAAGGGGCACTTCCAAGTACTCTTGGTTGACAACTACAGTCAACCTTTCACTCCTCCTAGTACATGTTATGAAGGAAGTCATAACTTACCCAACCACCCATTATGATTCCATTAACGGGTTTCTTATGGACAGAGTACTACAGACGGGTTGGTCATTCAAGGTCATGAATATGTAGGTTAGGTTTCTTGGAAATATTCCTATCTTCCCCACATAAACTTCCCAATTTCCCCCTCACCAACTCCCACTCGTGGTATCATTTCCAATACTACAAGGATTCCCCTTCAGTCAGTTGGTAGGTGTTTTCATTAAACATAAAACACAATTACAAGTGTTCATCAATTACAATTCATGAAGTCTTTAAGCATAATTACAGACTGGGGGGAAACGAGGTGTTACATTTTCCTCCCCCTTGAGGAAACACCATACACAGAATTCATGCAGAGAAACAAAATGGGTATGTCATCCTCATGGCATCCTCCAGTTCCTATGTGGCCTCATCTGCTCCAAAGTGCTTCCATTGCACCTTGACCTTGATGGCATCTCGATTCTGGAGCAATGTCTCTTTCCTATCCAGGATGCGTTTAGGCTTGGGCTTGAATTCTCCCTCTGGTTCCACCTGTATCACAATTCAATCAATAACGTTATTATAATTGTGAATATACTTCTTTAATAAGGATACATGGAACACATTGTGATATTTAATAGTAGGTGGTGGAGAAAGTTTGTATGCCATTGGTCCCACTCTTTCTAGGACTTCCAACGATCCACAATAGTGGGGCGCTATCTTGGCACAAGTTCCCATTATTTGGGAGCTTCTTTTGGGTTTCACCTTGATATACACATGATCTCCCACCTTGAATTTCTTGTGAGTTCTTTTTCTATCTACATAGCTTTTCTATCTGTCTTGGGACACTTTTAGGTTCTGCCTTATTCTGTTCACTTCTTATTCTATTTCTCTCCATGGGTCTGGCCCAAGTGTAATTCTATCCACAGGGTTGTCCTACCTAATTTGAACGCTGCACTTCCTTCCATTCAAACCCTCAAATGGGCTCATCTTCAACGACTCTTGATAATCATTATTGTAGGCAAACTCTACCAAAGGTAGATGTTCTTCTCATTTCTTGGGCTGATGCATGACATGCATCCTTAACATATCTTCCAACACTCTATTTACCCTATCTATATATCCATCTTTTTTAGGATGGTAGGTTGTGTTGAATGCTAAGTGTGTTCTAATGCCTGCAAATAGGCCTGTCTAGAAATTTGAAGTGAATTTTGCATCTCAATCTGAAATAATGGTCTTGGGCATACCATGCAATCTAAAAAAATATTTTATAAAAACATTAGCAACATCTATAGCTTTAAAAGTGGACTTGATTGGAATAAAATGAGTTTCCTTGCTCAGTTTATCCACCACTACCACGATTGCATTGTGCTACCTAGTTTTTCATGGAAATCGTGTGATGAAATCTATGGAGATGATCTCCCACTTCCATTCTAAAATTTGCAATGGTTGCAACAATCATGTCGAGTAATTATGTTCAAATTTGACGTATTGACACTAAATGCACTTTACAATGTATTTCATGACGTCTCTTTTCATTCATGGAAAATAATACATTTGTCTCATTGTTGTTATCATCTTATGATAGCCAGGATGACCCATATAAGATCTATTATGAAACTCATATGTTATGAGGTTTCACAATTCTATTGAATTAGGTATGCACAACCTGTTGTTATACAGTAACAACTCATTTGCTCTAAGTTGATATCCTTCATGTGTTTTCCTTTTTGGTTCTTGGTGCAAGCTCTCTTTTACCATATTAAAATGCTCATCACTTTGCAAGAGAATTATGATTCTTTCCTTGATTTCAAACTCACACACTCTTGTTGTTGCTAGGTCTACAGTATGCACACTTCAGTTGAGTACATTTTCCACTTGATTTTCTTTCTCTTTTATATGTTTGATCTTGACATCAAACTCACTTATTAGTTCCATCCACCTAGAATGTATGGTGTTCAATTGTGGCTAATAAAACATATACTCTAGTCCACAATGATATATCACCAAGACGAATCTCCTTCCAAGCAGGTAATGTATCCACATCTTTAGTGTGTGCATAATGGTTGCAAGCTCAAAGTCATGAATGACATATCGTTGCTCATGATCATTTAGTTTTCTTGATTCATAGAAAATCACATGTCCTTCTTGCATAAGGACTCCACCAAGTCCTTCCTTGCAAGCATCAATGTATACTAAGAAATATTTCTTAAATGTTATGCAATCTTTAATACATGGGCATTGGTCAATAGGGGTCTCAGTTGTTGGAAGTTGGTCTCACACTCTACTGACCACACAAACTTCATTTATTTTCTCTACAATGAGGTAATGGGATGACTGATCTTGGAAAATCCCTTAATAAACCTCATGTAATATCTATCTATTTCCATGAATGACCTTACATCAAATACATTTTGAGCGGCTGGCCAATCCATGATTGCCTTAATCTTTTATGGATCTACAACCACTCCTACTTCTGAAATTGTGTGACCAAAATACTGGATTTCCCTCTAGAAGAAGTCAGACTTTCTATACTTGGCATATAGCTAGTGATATCTTAGCATGTATAGCACCAATCTAAGGTTCTCCTTGAGCTCTTCCTTGGTATTGGAATATACTAGTATATCATTGATGAAAACAAGGATGAATTTTTCCAAATACTTGTTGAGAATGTTGTTCATCAAACACATAAAGGTGGTTGGTGCATTGGTAAGTCCAAAAGGCACCACCACGAACCCATAGCGTCCATACCTTGTTCTAAAAGTTGTATTGTGGATGTCTTCATCCTTACTCCTGACTTGGTGATATCCATATCTCAAGTCAATTTTAGAAAATAGGGTAGCTCCTCTAAGCTTATAAAAAATATCATTAATCCTAGGCAATGGATATTTTTTCTTGATGGTCATCTTATTCAATTATCGGTAGTCAATACAAAACCAGAAGGTACCATCCTTTTTCTTTACAAACGATGTTGGTGCTCCCCTCGAGGACATGCTTGGACTGATATACCCTTTATCCATCATCTCTTTTAGCAACACCTTTAAATCTATTAGCTATGGTGTACTCATTCTATAGGGTGCTTTAGATGACATTACTTCTCTTGGTACAAGGTCTATTGAAAAATAGAGATCTCTCTTAGGAGGAATTTTGGGTACCTCCTCTGGGAACACATCTTTAAATTCCCATAGTATTGGGTGATCTTGAATATTCAACTCACTATTTCTTGTCGTGTTGAGTACTTGTATTGCATACAAGGGACACCCCTTTTTGCTAAACTTCTTGAATTGTAGTGTTGATATTTTCCTCACCAACACAACATTTTGAATGCCTTGCAATATCCTTGTGTTGTCTTCACTATCTTCACATTCTAGTGTCTTGTCGTGGCAATTCAATTTTTCTTTGTGGACATCCAACCGATCCATACCCATCAACACATCACACAACCCTAGAGGTAGGATTTTTAAGGTTGCTTATGTATGCAGTCCATTCATTCAAGCGGGCATGCTTCAATCACTTAGGTTTCCTTTCATTTAGTTCATGTGGCTAATTGAACTAACCACGACTTTACATGTTTTTTTCTCTGTATAGCACATGCTTCAACAACTTGGGGAGAAACACAAATAAGGTTAGAACCATGGCCAATTAAAATAGAAATGGATTATTTGGAAATTATACCTTCCATCTCCACCACAGAAGCTTGGTG
This sequence comes from Picea engelmannii, assembly GCA_009831015.1. Classification (NCBI taxonomy): domain Eukaryota; kingdom Viridiplantae; phylum Streptophyta; class Pinopsida; order Pinales; family Pinaceae; genus Picea; species Picea engelmannii. The sequence goes on along the minus strand of ML804273.1, from coordinate 122,562 downwards.
GTCTACTTGTCGATTTTCAACAGTTGCATATATTCTTGGCACATTCCTACCCACGTCATGAATAGTAGTAGCCTCCTAAACATGGTAATCCATTTTGTTTTCATGTTGTTTGTGATGTCAATCTCTCAACAAATATGCCTATCCACAATCCCAACATTGTAGAGGTCCTTTCTTCTTCTTCTCTACTCTCTCTCTTACCTGCTATGTTGACATGTTGTAACACACCCGACCCCTAAGTACCTTTTTAAGGGATGGGGCATCAAAATTTTGCTTTTCTTAATCACCTCAAATCCTTTTCCCGAGATCTCCATCACCTTATGCTCATCAAGATATTTCCAAGGACTGTTACCATGCTCAAATCCAAGCTATGTATTGGAAGTTATTCCCTTCCAAAGTTCTTCAGGCATCATTAGTCAAAGTCCATGTGGCACCCACGTGGTTCCTGGTCACCCGACATTCCACATCATCATAGTATGCGAAGGCCCTTCCAACCAGAAGTTGAAATTTGTCTAGCTCCTATAGACCTACTAGGTTAATTAACCATTAACGCAGCAAAATCCCACTCCTTACTAAACCTCCAAGGTCACTTGGAATCGTTTACATTAATTTACGCTTAAGTCTCTGAACTTTAGTGAAAATCCTCATCATATGTTCATGAACCCAAATATCCCGAATGTCAAAGTTCCGGAGAGGGTCCCTCTTATTTAATTAATTATATTTAAATTGTTCTTACAGCCTGTAGGAGCGGGAAAGTAAATCCGGGCCTTCGACCCTTTTCGACTTATCCAATATACCACTCCAAACCTCTAGAGTTCTAAAACCCCGAACTCCTGAAAGGTCCACACTCCCACGTGGAGGCATGTTAAACATAGAGACAAGGATAGGTAGGTTTGGGTCTTCGGTCGATTAACCCCAACATTCCATCATCCCAGATTTCTAGAAGTCCCAAACTCCCTGTGCCACGGATATTCCACCAGCTATTAGGCCAAGTGAACATGTACCAGGGGGTTTATGCATGGAAAAGGATAGAGACAACACATGTCCCTACCAATGGGTGACACATTTCACATCCCAAATGGCATATGAGGTCGGTAAAAAGAGTGAATAAAGGTGACATGCGGCATGTCGAACATGGGGCCACGTCACCCTAGGTGACGTCAACGTGCCACGTCACTCTGGACTGACAGCCTCAGGGAGTCTCTATCCTCTCCTACCTACAAAATCGTCTGGATCTCTGAAGTTTGAACCCCTGCCAACAACCTCCCAATACCTTTTATTCCATGGTCAAGACAGATCCACGTAGATCCCCAGATCCATGGCCTCCATTGCTTTGCAACTTTGGCGTTCGGGGATTTTGCTGTGTAATTTCCTTTTTACTCTCAGAGTAGGTCAACATCAGACTGACCCCGGTCTAGATCAAACTGTCACAAGAGGTCTCGAAGCTTCTTCGGACCAACGGCCCTCGTCACTTCATGACTTCGACGTTTAGGGGTTTCGCTATGTAGTTTCCATTTTACTCTCGGAGTGGTCAACGTCGAACTGACCACAATCTAGATTGAACGATCACGAGAGGTCCTTAAGCTTCTTCAGATTGATAGTCATCGTCGCTTCACGACTTTGGTGTTTGGTAGTTTCTCTCGTTTAACACTCTTGTTCTCCCGAAGTGGTCAATGCCAGATTGACCATGATGTAGATCCAATGATCAGGGAAGATCCCAAATATCCTCAGATCTACAGTTCTCATCACTTCGTGAGTTCGATGTTTGGTGGTTCCATCTGTTTAACACTCCCTTTCTCCTAGAGTGGTCAACGTCGAACTGACCACGACATAGATCCAACATAATACATTTGGCAGAAGACAAGGGTGACACATGGCCCAATCAACTCATGACACGTGTCAAGGTCTATTTGACCCCTAAGGTCTATGAAATTTGTGAATCAGGGTGACACATGGCACACCTATTATCATGCCACATCACTCCAGCCTTCGACACTTTGGCGATATTATCGTTCACCAACATGTCGAACCTCCTGGAGTAGGGCTTCACCATAGTGCTTTATGCTATCCTATCAGTAGTTGATCAAACGATCGAGAAGGGTCTCGGAGGATCCTTAGATCCACATTCCACGTTACTTCGTGAGTTCGATGTTTGGAGGTTATAATTGTTTAACATCTTTCCTCTCCCAGAGTATGTCAACGCCAAATGGCTACGACGTAGATCTAATGGTTAGGGGAGATCCTGATTAGCCTCGGATCTACAGCTCACGTTATTTCGCGACCGAGAAGTCGATCAAGGTTTAACAAGGGATGAATTCCACGATAATGGGTAAATGACTGCCCATTTTCAGGAAACCGTCAAGTTATTGGTTTGACAGGTCACCTTCGATGCATTTGGATGTTGCAATGTTCGTTTACCCCGGAGCTCCGGACTCCCGGAATCCCGAACAACTTAACTCATGTTTTGAGTGTAGCAAAGGGTTCCATGGACCTGGTCCTCTGGAACTTTGTCAAGATCCAAAGCCTACACTCATAACTCTTAGCCAATATTTGGTTAAGGTCGTGGGCATGAGGTCGTGGTCTCTTGGATGACTGGTTTGAAGGAAGCGCCTTCCATTCACAGAACTTAAGTTCTAAATCAGGGAAAAGTGTTTTCGAGGGATCAATGGGATTGTAATAGTGCCATAGATTCTGCCCCGACTCTAGAACTGTGAGGTTCTTCCTTGGGAAAACACCTTGAGGATTTTCCAACCAGCCTAGAGCCCAAACATGTCGCCTTACAACCATTCAAATGAAACAGTTTACAGAAGAACAATAAGCATTATTACTGTTAATTTCACGAGAGGCACAATTTATCACAATCACATACATTCAAATCATGCATTCCAATTTAAGTGCACATGCTATATGTGTTGAAATATTGTAACTTCGAAGAATATTCTACTTATAATTGAATTATTATTATATAGATCAAATCCCCTTTTGTGGGTTGATCATGTTGGGTCTTGTCTAATACCATATCCCCTTTTGTGGATTGGTCAAACCATAGTTATATGGTGGTGTTTGTAAAGTCGTTCCCTAGGGATTAATAAAGTGGTTATAACCATTAGTTGAAGAAGTCGGCCCTACTTAGTGAAAAGACACAACCCTAGTGCTCCTTAGCTAGTATAAATAAGAAAGGATGGTGCCTCATTCACTCACTCACTCAAGTCACTTATCTAGTGCACAAGTTTGAAGATAGTTGCAGTTACAAGAAGAAGGAGAGAGAGGCACATGCTCAGTCTTGGATATTCTCTAGTGTTTTGGTCTAAGTCTTGGCATTGTATTGGAAATCTAGTATCGAGGAAGTTGTTTTTGGGTTTTCTCCCCCATGAGGGTTTCTCGGGATAAAATGTTGTGTACCTTGTGATTGTGTTTCTTTCAGTGATCCTTCTTATGCTATTATTATCTAGTAAATTGAAAAGAACATAATAGCATCTTTAAATTTAACATGATTTCAAATCTTGATTGAATATAGCACATTTCACTAGTTAATTAAAAACGTCATTGTTGTCGTACAAGAAAATTAGGTCTTTTTTTGGAAGGGAATTTCTGACTAAAAACCATCTAGAAAAGTGTGCTCTACCCTAGCACATCATTTGGCAGCTTGAGCACACCTTTTCAATGGCCAGAGCCTCCGAAAAGTCAAACCCTAGTTTTGACTGGTACCAGAAAACCAGGAAACCAAAACCAATACCAGAAGTACTAGTCCAGATTTTCGTAGGTCAAATTTTAAGGGGTGAAACTTGGAATTTTTTAAATCTGACATCTCCAACCTCCTCACTTCAGCCCAATGCATCTCCTGGTAAGTTCGGATTCAATTTCTGAGCACTTTCATTTTCTGGTCATTTTCTAAGCTCCGGGTCAAGATGTATGCAAGCACTAAGCTTGTTTACAAGTTAGAAGGTGTGGAAAAATTTTGTGCCTAGAAGTACATAATTGGAATCATTCTTGAAGAGAATGACCTTACAAGATTCATAAAATTAAAAATGTGTCGGAACCCGAAGAAGAAGCATCCAAAGAGAAGTACAAGAAGGATATGGTTAGGGCCAAAAGGATCATTGCAAACTCCATTAAATATCACTTGATCCCTCAAGAATACTCCAAAGGATATGTTTTATGTCCATTCTTTGGTCTGCATCCAATCTTTAATCCAGAGCTCCTTCACCCATATTTTCTACCTCTATTAGACACCTCATAGGTAGTTGAGCACTTGGCCCCTACAAAACTTGACCTTGATTTCCTTGAGCGGATTACAGTTGATGGAATCATGGATACAAAGATGAAAGACAACCGCCAACAAAACTTATAGTTCTATCAAGTCGTCAAAGCAAGACAACTTCTTCACCAAGACAAGTGGCTCACCAAGAGCCAAATTTAGTAGAAGTTTCTCCATATGATGAGGGAACTTGACGCAATGGGGACCATTGCTTCCTAAGGGGGGATGATTGTTCCAAGTGAAAATCAGTGGCCACCAACCTCTTTCACTGAATCACCACAATAATTATTTTTTTTACCATTGGGAATATACGAGCCCATGGATCCCATGGTTTTGGTAAACCATGGTATACACCCATGGTATTTGGTGGGAGAACAACAATAGAGTGGAGAAAATCCATGTGCGTGGTTTTTGCAACCCATGGAATTCACCCATACTATTCACCCATGGTTTTTTGTAACCCATGGTATTTTAAAAATAAAACAAATAACAATGAAATAATTAAAAAACATGACTCCTACAAGGCACCCCGAAAATACTATATATACGGGCCTCTCATTTGTAAAGGAGGACATCCATTCATGATGTAGTTCTAAGGATTTTTCCATTTAATAAAGAGTTTATTTTGTGTCATATTATTCACTTGCCTATTTTCCATTTCGTTCATTTCACAATTTGGATCAGTGTATGAACTTGCTAACCAAGAAGGTGAACCCCTCAACGGGTTGCACTTGAAATGGTCATATGCCTAACATCAAACTTAAAACACCTTGTTCTATATATCAATTGTAATTATTCTTTTTTCATTTGCTTGTTATGTTTAGTTTATGCTTTATGTTTTGTTTTTCTCCACAATGCTTGTTCGGATGGTTCTTACTACACCTTGTTACATGAACTTTGTGGGACACACCTAACATTAATTGCATGGACCATTTATTCACCATCACAAATGTTACTTCTTACTTGGGCCCTACAATTAATAATTAGGTGAATACAATGCCATGATCAATTTACTTGCTGACACAATCTCATTTCACATCCACCATATTTAACTTCATATCAATTTTCAATTTCTTGTCGCACACTTCAACAACTTTTGCAATCTCTACAAACCACATATTTTCAAGAAATATCTAAGGGCTAGACTTTTATCACATCATTTTATACCATTACATTCATTTGTATTCTTATAAGTGATCCAAAATGGATCTACATAAGTGTCATATGAAGTTATTGATGCTCTAGATTAGGAATATTAGGATCTGAGTATCTTAGAGATGGTCTTGATTTTATCATATTTTGGGACATCAACTTTTGACACATTTGTTTAGGCCCAAATAATGTTTTTTGGCCATGTGACAACTTATTGTTGCCCAAGCCTTTCCTAAGCCTTGAAAAAAAATTGTTGCCCAAGCCTTTCCTAAGCCTTGAAAAAAAGTGTTCATTTCATCGATATCTCTCCAATGAGCTTTGTGCACATAAAATGGGGTTCATATGAGAAAGTTCAAGTCTTGACAAGGTCATTGTCCAAATATTCTGCACATATCCAAGTGACAACCATGTTAGCTTGCCATAATTCGAATACGAGGAGATAGAAACATGTGTGAGTCCACTAGAGATATCTAGAAACAATATGGAGGTTCCAAGGGGGTTTGGAAGCCCTGATTCTAACTCTAACTATAAAAACCCTCGTAGAGGGAGAAAACATGGTCCAGTTTTTCATTAACTTATCTTGTTTTATAGTATGAATAGGAGTGTGGAGGAGATGTTAACAAAGCAACATGATACAAACCTATTGTAGAGGATTGTGGAAGACCATAATGTCACATAACTTCATAGTAAGCTTGGAAAGATTTATAATCTACAGTGTAATCTCCATAATATTAGAAGACACAAGCCACAGTCCTTCATTGAATGTTGGTTTTCCCATATGGGATTCAAAGGTAAATACTTGTGTATCATTGTGTGCTTTTTCTATTGTAGTCTATCTCATATGTCGTAGTAGTTAAAAAACCGTAACGGTGTGTGTTTTTCTTTAAATTTCTATTAAAACACTAACAATACAAAAATAGAGTCACATAATGGAGGACAAGCTCATTGTAGTCATTTTAGGTTATGTTATGTTTTGTTTAGTCGACCATGGGAATATCAAAGGTAGTTTACAAATCAAGAAGCCACAATCCCTATGTAAATGGCACAACTAATCAAGTCCTAGATTGGCACACTTCACATTAACTATAATTATGAAATTGAATAATGCATGTACATACACATCATCATATAACATGTAATTAAGTGTGTAAACAAAAAAAATCACACACATATGTGTGTGTGTGTGCAATTTTTTTTTGTTTACACACTTAATCGTTTGTTGTATGATGATGTGTATGTACAAGCATTATTTTGTTTCGGACTTATAGTTAATGTGAAATGTGTCAATCTAGGACTTGATTAAATAGGTGTGTGTGTTTCAAAAAGTGCATACAAGATACAAAAACTCAAGGGCATCTATCCACCATTGCAACACTACCCCTAGGGTGGTGGTATCACATCAAGAGCTGGTAAATCTATTGGAGTTGGCACCTAGCCAGGATACTCAACATAGTATGCACCTCCACTCACCTACTATACTCGTGTAGGCATCTGCAAATCAATCCTCCAACGTCAACTAATCCACCTCTAGGACACCCTCCATCAGTGCCCCTAGCCTTTATTGGATGCTCTATGGTAGCTTCGTCAAATATGTCTTCCCTAGGCCTCGGGGCCTAGCCCAACCTTCCCCACTGTGACTCTTTGTATCCAGTCCCACTAGTAACAGTGGCTCTCATCCTAGCATTGTTGTTGGTGCCAAAATAAACATTCTACAAATTAATATGAAATATCTAAAACATATGTCGAATATTTATATAGATATATTTACCAATTTTCATAAATAATATTTGAAACACACTTTTTTTTTTCAAGCTAGGCTTCATGGGACAATTTATTTCCCCCACTCCCCTACTATACCACCTAGCCAAGCTACTCAGCGTAATACGTGACTCCACTCACCTACTATACTAGTATAGGCATCTGCGAATTATTCCTCCAACATCACCTAATCCACCTCTAGGACACCCTCCATAGGTGCCCCTAGCCTTTATTGGACAATCTATGGTAGCTTCGTCAAATATGTCTTCCCTAGGCCTCAAGGCCTAGCCCAACCTTCCCCGCTACAGCACTTTGTATCCAGTCCCACTACTAATAGTGGCTCTCATCCTAGCATTGTTGTTGGTGCCAAAATAAACATTCTACAAATTAATATGCAATATCTAAAACATATGTCGAATATTTATATAGATATATTTACCAATTTTTATAAATAATATTAGAAAAACACATTTTTTATTTCATCACTTCTTTTTTTAAATTGGGCTTCATGGGATAGTTTATTTCCCCCACTCCCCTGCTATACCAGTCTAGGCATCCACAAATTAGTCCTCCAACGCCATCTAATCCACCTCTAGGACAACCTCCATTGGTGCCCCTAGCCTTTATCGGATGCTCTATGGTAGCTTCGTCAAATACGTCTTCACCAGGCCTTAGGGCCTAGCCCAACCTTCCCCGTTGCAGCTCTATATTCAGTCCCACTACTAACAATGGCTCTCATCCTAGCATTGTTGTCGGTGCCAAGAGAAACATACTACAAATTAATATGAAATATCTAAAACATGTCGAATATATATATATATATATATATATATATATATATATATACCAATTTTCATAAATAATATTAGAAAAAACACCTTTTTTTTTCAAGCTAAGCTTCATGGGATAGTTTATTCCCCCCACTCACCTGCTATACCAGGATAGGCATCCACAAATCAGTCCTCCAACATCACCTAATCCACCTCTAGGACACCCTCCATAGGTGCCCCTAGACTCTATCGAACACTCTATGGTAGGCCTTAGGGCCTAGCCCAACCTTCCCCATTACAGGTCTTTGTATCCAATCCCACTACTAACAGTGACTCTCATTCTAGCATTGTTGTTGGTGCCAAAAGAAACATTCTACAAATTAATATGCAATAACTAAAACATTAGTCGAATATTTATATAGATATATTTACCAATTTTCATAAATAATATTAGAAAAACACTTTTTTTCAAACTGGGCTTCATGGGATAGTTTATTTCCCAGTCACCTACTATACCAATATAGGCATCCAAAAATCTGTCCTCCAACGTCACCTAATCCACCTCTAGGACACCCTCCATCGATGCCCCTAGCCTTTATCGGACACTCTATGGTAGCTTCATCAAATACGTTTTCACTAGGCCTCAGGGCCTATCCAATGCCACTACTAATAGTCGCTCTCATCCTAGCATTGTTGGTGTCAAAAGAAACATTCTACAAATTGATATGCAATCTCTAAAACATATGTCAAATATTTATATAGATATATTTACCAATTTTCATAAATAATATTAGAAAAACACTCTTGTTTTTCATCATTTTTTTTTTCAAACTAGGATTTATGAGATAGTTTATTTCCCCACAAATGACTCTCACCCTCAACCCCTCCCATGAGGTTTGAACCTATGACCTGATGAGGACTAAACCCCACACAAACTAATTAATCTACACGTGATGGATTTATTTCATGATTATTATCGCACTAATAACTTTAGTCGTTACCCTTAGTCATATGAGGGTTGTGCTAATACTCTATTGTTGATCCAGGAATTCTATATTAACTAGTAGCGCTTACACTTTGTAACACCTAGTTGTGCCAAGTTAATCTGCAATCCTGTGTTAATCAACTATATTAACACGCAATTACGCTGAGCTAGTTTGTAATTCTATGTTCACACCCACTTGTGCTGAATTTTATGTTTCTATTCTGTAGTAGTCAGCCCAGTGGTTTCCAGCTAACGTGGAACCCTGCGTTATTCTGGTTGTGCCAAGCTATTAATCCTCAAATACCTATGCAAAACAAATTCCCTTAAGATCTGTTGTGCGAATATTTCACAATGCTAGGTATAACAAGTGTCCAAAAATGATTCTAAACCTATACTCAGACACACAATGAATTTGAATTCCAAGATGGTAGATGGATGCTCTGCTATCAAATTATGTAGCCAACAATTTCCTTCAAAGTAACTCAGCCAACAATTGCAGAGTCCGCATCTGAACAGTGACTCCATGCATATTCCTGAGTAATTTTGCTGCCTGAACAAGAGGATTTGAATTGTTTTGTGTATATGTTTTCTTTTGTTGAAAGATATCTTATTAGATCCGTTTTTAATAACATGTTGTGCTTTTAGAAATGTGGTAAGTTTCTTTTCAATACAGTTGAAAAATGCATGGAAAATGTATTAAAGAAAGTAAATGCTGCTCTGTTTTTTGTGCCTGCTGAAGTATAAAGAAGTGGTTATCCCGTAATTCAACGTTTCAGCTATCTTCTAATTTCTGATTCTCTCAAAATATTATAGTGTTGTCTGCATAAATTAATATATGTTAAGAATTGACCATCTCTCATTACATAAAATATTTTGCCACATATCTCTGTTCTGGTTTTCACTGTTTTAGAACATCCTTAATCAAACAAAAACTGCATTGTGCATTGGGTGAAGAGATGAGAGATGAGATAGGCCAAATAACAATCGTACAAGTAGCTACAAAGATATAAGCATTTTTAAAATAATATAAGCATTTTGTTTTACAACTACTTTCAAATTGTTACTTAATCAAACAAAAAGTCAAAAAGTAAAACAAACATGGCATTTGGTTTCAATTGGTTTAGCTCTGGTGGTTGGAAGAAAGGATCATATCTCTGTTCTAGTTTTCATTGTTTTAGAACATCCTTAATCAAACAAAAATGGTATTTGGTGAAGAGATGAAAGTTGAGATAGGCTAAATAATAATCATACAAGTAGTTACAAAGATATAAGCATTTTGTTTTACAGATACTTTCAAAATTGTTCCTTAATCAAACTTAAACTCGAACAAACATTGTATTTGGTGTTAATTGGGTTTAGCTCGGATGGTTGGGAGGAATGATTGTTATCTACTTCACCCATATTCAATTTCCACAAGTGACATGTAAGTAACATGTTGAGCTCATAATAAGTATATGGTTGTAATGACTTTGTTACAAATTAAGTTTAAAAAAAAAGACATTTGATACACACAAGTAGCTACAAAGATATAAGCATTTTGTTTAACAGCTACTTTCAAAATTGTTCCTTTAATCAAAACCAAAACTCGAACAAACACGCATTTGATGTAAATTGGATTTAGCTGGGGTAGTTGGGAGGAATGATTGTTATTCACCCCACCCATATTCAATTTCCACAAGTAACATATAAATAACATGTTAACCTCATAATAAGTATATCATAATGTTAACCTCATAATAAGTATATCATAATAAGTATATAGTTATAATGACTTTGTTACAAATTAAGTTAAAAAGAAAAGAAATTTGATACATAAATTAATAACCTTAATAACCATAACCATACAAGTAACTACAAAGATGCAAACATTTTGTTTTACAATAACTTCTTTAATTATAATACCTCAATGTTTTGGTTCTTTCCCATGGGGCATTATTAGAATTAGGTTAGTCAAATCCTCCTGGAATAGATGAAATTGAACTTTGAAATTAACATTGGATTGATTCGGAAACTGTGAAAACCTCATGTTATTTGTTAATGTGCAATTTTAGCAAACAATTTTTCTATTATAACCATTCAAAATCATATTTACCAACTAACCTCATGTTATTTGTTAATGTGCAATTTGAGCAAACATTTTTTGTATTATAACCATTCAAAATCATATTTACCAACTTCAAATATGTTAAGATTCATGAAAATTTTTTCTCAGAGAAACTGCAGTCTAGAGAAATTTAGAGGACAAAATTTGATGCCCCCAAGTCAAAATGGCAAAAGACATATTCAATACTGTTATACAAGCTTTGCATATGCTCTACTATTTTATTGACAATACAACAAACAAAACAAATGGCTTCAATCTCATATCTTATAGCGTTCTCCCTATAATCAGAGAGCCTTTATGCTTGCAATAGACGAGCAGGAACTAGGATTGATTTCAATAGTTACGCCTGCAAAGAGTGACGCCATCGCCGACTGGGATTTGGCTGATCTCAATGCGGGGATCGGCAGCAAGGGCCTTGTTCAGCTCCATCACGAAGTCTCTGTAATATCTCACGTATTTCCTCAGGGGAGCATCGGGTGGAGCCACCACAGATCCGTTCCACAGGGTATTGTCGTATGCAATCACGCCTCCAACCTTCACCAGATCGATCAGACGCCGGTGGTAGTTTAGATAGTTGTCTTTGTCGGCATCCACAAACACAAAGTCGAACGATCCCTGCATCTCCTCCTGCATATGAACACCCATTCAATCAATTTTAATATTGTATCCACATAAGTTTATTGCTTAGTTTAGTTCAGTGTGAGAAAGATGTGTGAAATGTTTCATTCTACAGCTAAATTTAGTATATAATTAAGGGAGGAAGATCGTGATCTGGGTGTGGTTATTTGTGATATTTGCATTAATTATATATCAGTTTAGATAGAGCAGTGAGCCTCACTCAAGGCTGTTTTAAGAGAATTTGAACTCTATTACTTTACAGCATGGAGCTAGCCAATGTTATAATCAAATGCCCCCACAACATTGACCAAAACAGCATGGAATTATCCAATGTTGTAATTAAATACCCAACAACATTAACCACAATCAATTGATATTGTGACTTAAAGCTAATCATCAACAAATTCACATTCCAATTTCTTTTTAATTCTTTTCATTCTTGTTCTGGATAGATCTATGAATTAATATGATTTAAGATGGATCATATCTGGTCTAATTTCATCAACCTATAATAGATTTCTCCAATCAATCAATACATACATTCTTAACCATTTCGTCCAGAAGTGGCAGAGCAGGGCCCTCTCTGAAGTCGATCTTGTGGGCAACTCCTGCTTTCTCAATCATAGGCAGCCCCAGATCATAGTTCTCTCTGTTGATGTCCATGGCTAGTATCTGTCATCCCAAACATTAGCCCCTCATTAATTCCAATCCACCAGGATTCAAACATTTTTGGGTATTTGTTCAATATGAATCTAAAGATGATTTATTACCTTTCCATCATCGGGCAATGCAAGGGCTGTGCTGAGAAGCGAGTAACCGGTGTACACCCCAATCTCCATGGTGTTCTTGGCGTTAATGAGCTTCAGCAGGAGGCCCAGAAATTGGCCCTCATCCGCAGAAGTAGTCATGAGGTTCCTGTCAAAATCCAGACAATCAATCCTCGGCTTCTTCACACCATGAAAACTGCCTATGAGAGCTTCTAAAAACCAATTTATATTTGAGAAATCTGGAGACATGGATATAGATCGATAGGTTTAGGGGCTTACCAGGGATGTTTGGCAGTCACTTCCCGGAGCTCCTTCAATGGCTCGGGCTCACGAGGGTACACGCTCGTTTCCAGTATATACTGCAATGTTCACATAGCCATTAGAATTTATTCACCAGGCAAGCATTAACTTGATCAATTACCGGCTGGGCTACTTATTGAAAAAACTCAGAGGTCAATCGGTTGACAGAAACCTGATAGAGGGCATCGCTCTGCAAAAGACTTTTGTGGCCCACTTCTTGATGGCGGGTAACCTTAGCCGGCTCCTCTACTTGGGTTGTCTGTGCCTTCACCTCTGCAGCAACATCTGTGCTTGCCATTTCCTCAAACCTGCAACACAGTTGAAAACAGATCTAATACCAACTAAATGTGTAAAAACCCCAACAATACAAGGCATTCCCAATGGGTCTGCAACTCAGATCTTGCATTAAAAATCCAAATACCCAAAATATCCAACGATCTAAACTATTCTAACCCCAAAGGACTGAACCTTGAAATGCACTTGTGTAAGTACCGACCTGTCTGAACAAGAAAGAAATTCTGCAATTCAATGAATGCGTGTTGCCTCAAAAAGCAATGACGAAGACGAATTGTGTGGAGGATTAGCAGAATGTGGGTAGAATTTTATACGAAGATGAGATAGTGGAGATGACTTGGGCTGTTGGAGGGCCCCTCGGGAGTAGGTGGGTAGGCGGTGTCTTATGGTTTTGACCATCAAAACTTTGCTTAAACTTCTCATTCTGATCAACACTGCCATCGAAATCCCTTCCTTCCTAATTTCATGTGCTTTGTGTCAGCCGCCGTCAGTTTGACCCCGGAACTCCGTCCAAATCGAGCTCGAACTCGAAACCTCCTACCTAATCTAACAGGTAGGCTAAACCTAATTGCTAGTGTTAAGATCTAAACCACCTACTCTTTACCAACCCCCGAAAGTGACCAGGGTGGACGATTTCTGCTCAATCAATCATCGTGTCGCGTATTTTCCTGGAAGTTGTTCGATTCTGATACCAACCGCATTATCTTTGTTGAGTATGGTTTAGGACAAAGTTGAAGACACGTTTTTATCACAACTCACAACCTCAATGTACGGAATCTTTCTCCACCCAGCGACTCATCAATTAATAATTTGGCACCGAGAGGTGTGGAAGCGCATTCTTTGGGGTTTGGGGAGGGGAGCGGAAGCGATTGTTTTTTTCAGAGTTACAATGTCAACAAATCTATAAAAGGGATTTTTTTATTTATTTTTCCCGGAAATACAGTTATTTTATTTTGTTATTTAATTTTAGATCAAGAACATTTTTTCAATATATAGGCTTGAAGTTATTACAACATATTCATTATGAGTTTTAGTCGTATCATTATGGGAATTGAACCTGGGTGAGAAGGATACCCATCATTCCTCACAATCACAACAATATTTTTAAAGATATTAATAAGATAAATTTATTTTTTACATAAATTTTTCAATAAGTATATTTGATAGGAATTTTGTTAAAAGATTATAAATTTATTTTATTAATAATAAATTTAACTATATATTTTTTTTTTGTTATGGGCTTTGACCATTTTAAAATGGCAAAGAATATACATCAAGTTGAGTTTGTTATGGGTTGGAAGTTTAGTTTGTTGATGTGTTAACTCACTTCCTTTGAATCCACCCAAAACCTTATAAATACTTGAAATGAATAGAATTGATTAAATGTTTGAAAGTTTGTTTCTATGAATTTAGTTGACATTGATAGAAAAAAGTGTGTTTTGTGTAAATTTTATCAAACATTACAGATTTATGATTAAAGTTAGTAGCATTTTGAGTTGTAACCAAGCCACAAAGTGACAATGCAAAAAGAGATGTTGGAACATGCAAACATAGGGCACTCAACTTAGAAATTCATTTGTGTTGCATTTTTCTTGCCAAGGATTTGTGATGAAAGATAGCGATGACGTGTACTGCAAGCAAGGAGTAGAATTGGCATGCAAGGGAGTGCTAGAGTATGTGTAGTATGTGTAATGTGGCCACTGAGGCGAGAGATTCATCTGTGATACATTCCCCTTATTAGGGATTTATGACCATGGTTAGTAGCGACTCACATCACAACCAAAGAGTGGAATGTTGTTGGAGAAGAAGGTGCTTGAGTATGCAAAAAGCACTAGCCACTTAAGTGAGAGATTCCTTAGCATTGCATTTCCCTTGTTAAGGATTTATGATTCACACCACAAAAAAAGTGGAAACTATCAATGTGCATGATGTGTTGGTTGTCGAGCCTGATTATCTTCCTGATTCAGAGGCCTTTTGTTTTCAGTCGTGTTTATACCCCATGAAGTATTTACACCCCAGAAGTATGTACACTCTTCCACGCGGGGGAGTGCAGAAGGGGGTTACCCCCTCTATGGCTTCGCCCCCGAAGGAAAAATTGCCTTGTAAAAGTATATTGTAATTTAATTGTGAATCTGGATCGTTCATTATAAAGTCGCAGATCTAATGGTAGAAATTATGTTAGGGTTTTTTGCCCTAGAAGGCAACCCTCTGTTATGAGGGAAATGTATTGCAGCTATGCAACATGGCGAAGATTGTATTTTGAGACGAGAGACTGTGAGAGAAAGAAGAGGAAGTTACAACGGGTTTGTTGTAAGTTGTATCCCTTCATATGCTAGATAATAAAAGAAGGACCTAGCAATTTCTTTGGTGGACGTAGCCCACACTGGGTGAACGACGTAAATATGTGTCTCTATTGTATTGTGTATCTTCTGTGTTTTGTTTCCGCATTTGTTTTATTTTATTGCTCCACAGTCCTGTTTTTCTAACATGATGGTGTTGGAGTATGCATAAAATGACTATTGAACTACGAAATTCATAAGTAGTGTGTTTCCCTTGTTAAAAAGATATGAAATGCAACCTTTCACCAAACACCCACACCATCATAAAATGCAACATTTAACCAACCACCTGAACCGTCATATAATGCAAACTTTCAACACACCCTTACCCTCATGGAGGAAGGTGCCAAAGTATGCATAAAGTTGTTAATATACTAAAAGATTCATTAGTGCTACATTTCACTTGCTAATGATTTATGATTAGAGATGGTGGTGGCTACACCAAAACCAAGGAGTGGATTGTCAATGTGCAAGAAGGTTCTCAAGTATGTATAAAGTAGTCATTGAGGTAAGAGATTCATTATTGTTGCAATGTTTCATTTCCCTTGTTAGGGAATTGTGATCAAAGCTAGTAGTCATAAGCATTGTAGCTAGCATTTATGGATAAGGCGGTGTTCTTGTGCATAAAGTAGCCACTAAAATGAGAGATTCATCAGTGGCTCATTTTCTTGATCAAGGATTTGTGTTCAAAACTAGTAACTTTCTACATTGTAGACAAAGTATGCTCTATTGACGTACAAGGTGGTGCCAAAGTATGCATAAAATTGTCACTAAGAGATTGGTTCTACATTTCTTTTATGAAGGATTCATGATTAGAGTTAGTATCAATGACACCAAATCCAAAGACCAGAATGTCAACATATAAAAAATAGTCAAAATACACATAAAGTAGTGAGATTATTCTTTTTTCAAAATTTATTATTAAAATTAGTAAATAAACATTTAAATTTGATGTTTATCAAAACAATTAAATATTAAAAAAAAAAAAAATGAAAAAATGAAAAAAATAATTATTCCTCAAAAAATTCAATCCCTCTTAAATTTTAAATTAATATAAATCTTAATAAATTTTATGCTTTTTTTTAATGATTGTTTATAATTTAAACATAATGAAATCAATACTACTTACAATAGCTACCCATACTAAATTGTAAATGTCACTTTCAACATAATAAACTACATAGTAACTCAATACTATTAAACATATCTACCCCATACTAAATTGTAAATACCACTTTCAACACAACCTATATCACAACCTAAAATACAAATTAAAATAAAAGACTTTTGTATACCCCATATTATACTAAATTAAAATGAAGGACTTTTGCATACCCCATATTATACTAAATTGTAAATGTCATTTTCAACCAACATAACTTATATCACAATTTAATACTACCATACATGTCTACTCCTACTAAATTATAAATACCACTTTCAACACAACAACCAAAAATACAAATTAAAATGAAAGAATTTTATATACGCAACACTAAATTGTAAATGTAATTTTCACCAAAAATAACTTATATCACAATTCAATACTCCCATACATTTCTACCCAATACCAAATTAAATTGTAAATACCACTTTCAACACAACAACCTACATCACAACTAAAAAAAAGTTAAAATAGAATAATTTTATTTCTTTTATCTAGTAAGTATGAAACAATTTCTATATTATATATCAAAATATTCCCCAACCCATTAACATTTTTCAATGAAATAAATAACTCATTATTACCTTAATTCATAAGGTCAATCACGTGTACTAACTACCAATTTCATTAGTTAAAGAATTTTTAAGGAAAATATTATTAATTAAAGAATTTATTAAGGAGAATATTAAAGTGCATAACCTTTGTTTATGAATAATTCAAGCTGGATGTGTCTGTCCAACTTCAAAACCAGAGTATGATGAATAATTTAAGCTTGATGTGTCTGTTCAACTTCAGAACCAGAGTTTGATAGAATTTAGGAGGAGCAATCGTTTGATATGTTGAATTCTTTTTCAAACTGTATTGACATCACCATTTACCTAAAAGATACTTGCCACTCCTACATAATATGCTCCTTATTTCAACCCGTTCCCAAAGTATCTTATTATAATGTAACATAGGTCATTGAAGACATGTTAAGAACCAAACATCAATATAGCATAGAAAAACCTCAGGAAAAGTACTCAACGCCTTGAAAAAGAGATAATTTCAGATAATAAGCCTCTTCGAGGGGGCAACCTCCTTTTACCCCACTTAAATGTTCAAGTACAA